>OZ023333.1:37015187-37022687 GCA_964007535.1 Brachyptera risi | reverse complement strand
GAAACGGACACGAAACATCCACATTATAATTAGGCATGCGGATAATTTCCATGCCACCATTTTGTGCTTTTAAATATTAATATATACATGTTGATATGTTATTTATTCAGTAGGGCAAGATTTACATTTTTTTTTTGTTCTAATGTCATTGAAAAAACAATCTGGTTATATAGAATACCTTTAAATAACAGCATTCGTGTTTCTACAGTTCGGTTCAGTTCGGTTCACTTCGGTTCAGTGATATCCGCATTATGTTAGTATTGGACGAGATTTTTTATATTGCATTTAACGACGCACTGTAATGATAACAGATCTATGGGCGTCAAATGAATTCTTAATGAGATGATGGGATGACGAGATGAAAGTTTCGTATAGGTAATGCGAAGGAAGCGGTCGTGGCCTATATTGTGAGAACCATCCCGGCATTAGCCTAGACTATACACAGATGGAAACCACGAAAAAACCCCGTGAAGATGGACGGTGGCGGGGATCGAACCGGGTCCGCTATGCCCCTCACCTCCCGGAAGCGAGTGCGCTACCAACTGAGCTACATGTGCCGGTGATAGACGACCTTCCACTTGTCTGGATGCAAGTGTATAATTCCGTGTCGGACACGTCGATCGTGACTTGTAGTCGTGTCGTGTCGACTCGTGTCTTGTCGTGTCGACTCGGTGGACAAATTGATTACATTAAATACTCTTGATGAGGTACAATGTTGATACAAAAATGTATATTTAAATCGGTTAATGTGGCTCGAATGATCGACATTCACCGAGCACACTTGACAAATATCCGGGGTAAACGAACGGAACAACCTATTTTTACGAGAAAAACGTGGCTTTAAAGTCAAAAATAGAACACCGTTGTCGCCCACGGCATTCGTTTTCATTCACAACCAATGAACAGGTATAGCGCATGCGTGGATAGATGCACGACTGCAATTATATTATTTACTTGGCAGGTGCTGATAGTTTATCACGTAAATATAACGCAAATATAACTATAGAGATAAAGTTGATGTACTATTGAGAAGGGTGGATGAGTCGCTCGATAACACGCTGAACCGTCATTCAGGAGACCTGGGTTCGATTCCCTACACGATTGATCACCGAGACTGATGGTTCACTCGCTAACGCACTGAATCGTTATTCAGGAGACCGGGGTTCGATTCCCTACACGATTGATCACCGAGACTGATGGTTCACTCGCTAACGCACTGAATCGTCATTCAGGAGACCGGGGTTCGATTCCATTTCATGGAGTTAATGTGTGCTTTCCCTCTGTATCGTTGAAGTTAATATTGGGATATACCACCTTACAAAACACCTAATCAAGAGTCACATTTCATTTCATCTTGCCATCTTGTCATTCATCATTCACAGACGCCAATAAATCCTATAATTATTATTACACTGCGTTGTATACTTTGTGAAGGATGATTCTTGAAAAAATTGTTGAATTTAGGCCTATTTATGTTTGAGAAAGAGATTATATATAAGCATAGTTTAGAGTTCCACAAAGAGTATTTTAATCTATGAATATGCCTTCCGCATCTTTTCATATTTATTATTCATTATTATCTTTGGAATGTTTGATTATAGTCCTTTTTTAAACCAAACTGATCACGGTGTAGCCCGTAATCCGTATATAGTCTAATTGACCTCGACCTTTCCGTGATTTATATATTGTAATTAGGTTTACTACGGCTTCGTATTTCTCTTATAATTAAATTATTATAGGATTTAAATGCAAATTACAGTCGTATTGATGACGACAAAATGTCAAAGGTTAGCGTTTTCATGGAAATTACCTGTAATAATGTGATTCATTCAGTTTGTGTGTGCTATCGATTGATCGCTGATCGAAATGAAGTTCGATTACTGAATATCCACATCAGTTCTCGTCTGTGTTGCGGGTTGTTTGGGTTGGCGGATGTGTTGACAGACAGCAGGAAGGAAGCGGTCGTGGCATGTGAAGGATTCGTTGGCTACTTGAACTCTTCATAGACAATATAAACTCGTAGAAAAAGTAAAGATCCTAGTTATAGCCTGTCTCGCCAATCTGTAGCAAGTGTTCATATCTCTTTGATCATTTTTTTTTCATTTTGAAACCATTTTATTCACACTCAACGCTTACATATCAAGTACTACAACAATTGCATACAGGTAGTAGACAGAAAGGTACAAATGAACAAATAGACAGATAATAAAATCAAAAGTTAACAATTATAAACATATTAAAGCAATAGTGATAAATAATTTGATATAAAGTTTTGATCACCTCAACTGTTGTATAAAGAACTCTTCTCGCCTGCATTTTGAGGACAAGTGTGTAATTACGTAAGGGTTGTGGTGCCACGTTGCTCAATCGCTTTAGAAATCTATTAAATCAAAACTCATTCATTAGGTATATTTATATTTTTATGGGAGACGATAGTATAGAGGCGTACCATGATGATAAATAATTGCAAAAGTTGTTTTCATTTTGAATTATCACGTTTGTATAGTTATCTAAACATTCTGCTCTTGTAGATTATTTGTATAATATATTTGGAATAAAATGCAACAGTGTATGAGTCGGATGAAGTCTGTAGAGATGATTGACATGTTTATATACCTACCTTCTCGCCGGACAATAGAAGAGCAAACTACAAAGATCTCCGACACTTGCTATAGATTGGTGAGACAGACTATAACGGAGAATGAACTCCCAGCCGACTGCTTATAAAGTGTACATATAATGTAACAATGGCAATTTAAGGTCTTTGGCAATTGTTGTTATACGTGTATAATGGACGCTGATTAAGGCCCGCCCCATTACCAAGTCCATTTAGCTTTAGCGCATTAAGGTAACCATGGTGATAACAGCTTCAAACTGCCAGTTAGAGCTACTTCGGGTAATTCGGGCTCTTAGGCCTGGTATTACCAAGTCCAGTTAGCAGTTATCTGAGAGTTGGTGAATACATATATCACAGGTAACCATGGTGATAACAACTTTTATCTGCCAGTTGGAGCTACTCTCACGTTGATCACAAAAAATGTTCTATTTTTTTTTTGCACAAAATTCCCAGCGAGAGAGAGAGAGAGAGAGAGAGAGAGAGAGAGAGAGAGAGAGAGAGAGAGAGAGAGAGAGAGAGAGAGAGAGAGAGAGAGAGAGAGAGCGAGAGAGAGAGAGCAAGCATCATTTATCATCTCTGGAGGTCGGCCGGGACACAAACCCGGGACTGTACGACGAGATAATCAAGTTTGGTCGCTTTAAACTCGCGCTAATCGATATGCTGCATGGTGTTACAATAGTTACGCAAACTTCCAGAGTCTATACATGCTCTGTTCACTCATTACTCAAACAGAGTTTCTTGTGCGAACTTGCGTGGAGGAATCGTCTTCGGACAATCAGTATAATACTATAAAGCTTGCCAACCGAGGGGTTAACAACTCTTGAAATCTGGTCACTTGTCATGAAATATTCCTGAAATCCCTTGAAGTCTTCTTGAATTCCCTTGAAATCTTCTTGAAATCCCTTGAAATATTCCTGAAATCCCTTGGAATCTTCTAAAAATCCCTTGGAATCTTCTAAAAATCCCTTGGAATTTTCTAAAAATCCCTTGAAATGCTATTGAAATCCCGTGAAATCTTCCTGAAATCCCTTGGAATTTTCTAAAAATCCCTAGAAATGCTATTGAAATCCCGTGAAATCTTCCTGAAATCCCTTGGAATTTTCTAAAAATCCCTTGAAATGCTATTGAAATCCCGTGAAATCTTCCTGAAATCCCTTGGAATCTTCTAAAAATCCCTTGAAATGTTATTGGAATCCCTTGAAATCTGAAATCAGGTGTACACCAAATTTACTAGTTGTTTCCCCCTCGTTTCCAACAAGATATTCTTTATGGAAAAAGTTTAGGTGGGCCACACAGTTGACGACAGCTATACAAATACGACGTATAGCTATTTGTGTTTGTTATGTTGGTAGTCGGACGACCTTCTCTCCTGTACTCGAGTGTACAACTGTATTCTGTTACAAGCCACGAGCTATCGACTGTCGAACATCGCGTATCGAGTAATTGTTGTCAATAATAGGAATTAGAGGCAAAACTTGTGCTAATGACGTCACGGTGCTAGTGTTCTTGCCGGATCGAAGCTCGACAAATGACGACAGTTTGCACACCGCCCTCTTGCGTGTGTGTGTGCGTGTGTGTGACCCTAAAGCGGACGCCAAATCACAGTCGATCAGTTGCACTTCTACATTTGACTATCATTATTTTATGTTATATTATAATATCACATCACCCATCACAGAATCAGTCACAATGTGTTCCGGACGTTCGGAAACTGAAAGACTTTTTATCTAATCAAAATGGGGTGGTAAGATCGCCCTTGTGGTGCCCCGTCCAAACGATCCCATCTTTCATCCATAGTCTCAATTGACCAATAGTGATGGGCGTGGCTAATCGCCAGGCCACCTTGATCTATACTTCATGTGGGAATTTAGAGATACTCTGATAGGTAAATGTGAAATTTCCCACATAACAAAGCCCATTTGATTGGATGTTCTGTTTTGAGACGTTTGTGAGCGGGTCAATCACTAGTCGTCAATTGGGGAACAAGATTTTGTATCAAGTTTCGATGTCATTAAAAATATATAGCCTATATTTGTATATTAAAATTCGTAATTTCTTCACGAAATATTTGAAAATTGTATAACGTCTTTGAAAGAAAATTGAAATAAATAAATATAATTTTTTTTGTCTTGATGGGTCAGGGTCGACACCCTCATGCCAAGGTCTGTTCACGACAGAATCTATCTCTCAACTTGACTTATAGTGCAGGAATTACCAGCATTAAAGCAGCTCTAATTACCAGTTAAGCGTTGTTATCACCATGGTTACCAATGCTATTTGCTTTCAACAACTCTGATAGATAAAGGGTATGACTGGACTATGGTGATACACCGGGCCTTGAAAAGTAAGGTTTGTTCAATCTTATTTGAACTCATGGTCTCTCTGGAGGACAAATGAATTCATTTTAATTTATGAAATTGAGATGGTGAATTCTGGTTTTCTCTGAAATTATGGGAATATACGTCGATATTCTTGATTAAAATCTCTAGTTTCAGGCTTGTGGTGTCCTTTATAAGATGCAGAAATATTCCATATCCCAGAGCGCCACAAGGGCGATCTTACCACCCCAAACGATCCTATCTCTCATCCCTAGTCTTAATTGAGGAACAACGATTTTGTATCAAGTTTCGATGTTATTTTAAAAAAAATCTCAGTGAAGTTGTCATTTACAAACAGCTCTTTTGATCTGGATTAAATTGGATTAGTTTTAGGTGACAATAAATCAGTTTAGACAAAGACGTATATTACCTTACCGAGATACGTTACTTCTGTGGCCGATAGCGACATGCTCGTTCCGATCTCGGCGGCCATATTCGATATCAGCAAATATAGAAGGAATTGCTTTGAAAATGTCGAATATGGCGGAAACTACCCGGTTTGCAAAGCGGTGTGAAACTACTGCCGAGACACAAATATGTACGCCTTCTTAACGTTGAGTACCGGTATACCATATCTCGGTAATATACTAATTAATACAGATCTATGGTAATTACTAATTATAGGTAAGGTTTGTTAGGTTAGGTTAGTTGGATCAGGTAATCTTTCGTCAATTTAGATCACTCAACAACAGCAACAACAACACCCCGGGGCGGGTTTAGCTGCACATAGGCCTCGCCTCATCTGCGAGTGTTTTGCCTGTTGTTGTTGTTGTTGTTGTTTGGTGTGCAACGCTTGGATCGGGACGCTGTATTAAAGCCGTGATTATGCACGCTGATATTGATCTCTCGGCCCAGAGAGGAAACAGACTGTATACTGCACACCAGCCTATATAGCGTTACTCGAGTGGAGCCAAACCGTGGATCTGTTTGTTAGCATTTAATGATACATAATAACCACACTTAAATGTTGTCACAACCTTAGAAACTGGATTTCAATTAATAGTGTCGTTATTTCTTTCCCTAATTTTGGAGAAAACTGGAAATCATTTCAATTCCAGATATTATAATTAATCCATTTGTCCTCTAGCTAGAACCCTGTTTTTCCGAGTTGTGACGTAGACACTACTCGATTCAGTTGATGTTTCTATACAGAATCGGTTTTGCCTACGTCATGACTCATGGTCTCTGGAGGGCCAAAATTTGATTATAATTTCTGAAATTAAAATGACGATTTTTAGTTTTCCCTGAAATTGGGGAAACGAATATCGTCATTATTTCTGTAAATCCAGTTTAGGGGTTGTGAATTCTGATGCCCTCTAACATGATTATAATGGATATGTTATAAGACATTAAGTATATATAATACAAGAAATAAAAATATGGCCTATCAATTCAATTTCAATTCCAATTCATTTTATTCACATTCAAAATTCCAATAACACATATATGTATACGGGTGAACGAGCGGCTAACACGATTAACCGTCATTCAGGAGATCGGGGTTCGATCTCTGCCATGGTCGACCATCCTGACAGAGGTTTTTCGTGGTTCCCTTCTGTCGTTCAGGTCAATACTGGGATGGTTTCTTGATAAGAGGCCACAACTGACTCCTTCCCACCATCCAAAACACCTAATAAAATGAATAACCTTCCATCTCATCATACCATCATCTCATATATCATTCACCGACGCCAATATATCGTAGTCATCAGTACAGTGCGTCGTTAAACCCAATATAAATAAATTAATTAATCTACAATTCAATGTCTTGCAGCCGAGAACTTGAATCTTGTTCTATGATTGTAGCAGCCAAGCGTTCCGAAAGGAAACAATACCAACTTATCCATGCAACTTTTATAGTATTATGCAAATAATTATTCTGCACATTTCAGTTTTAATTACGACCAGAACCGTATGTATGCAAATGTATACAATAAAAAATACACAAATTATTCCCATAACAAAACGCTTTGTATACAAAACTGTTTGTATTATTCTTTTCAGTTGCTCTTCACATATATGTCCACATTTCGAATTGTTTGTAACAGTCGCTTTCAACCATCCACCGTGTATATATGCAGAACAATGGAAATAGATTCAACGGAACAGCCGGTCTGAAAAACGGTCGATTTGTGGGAAAATATCCGGGCTTGTGTTGACGGAGCGGAACACTTACCGTTAGTGCTAGTGAATAAGAGAGACGGTCGATCGAGACCGGTCGATTGTTGGCGGATCGAGACGGCCAAGCGGTAATGCTAATGGATATGAAAAACGGTCGATCGGAACCACTAACACGTGTGAGTGTGTCTTGTCCAGAATGTTGACGAGCGTGTTTTAAATCAGTTCCGATATGGCAGTATATATTAATATATTATTATATTATTATTATTACGTTATTATGTCGTATAAATAAAATATGAATTGAACGTTTCGAAAAAATAAAAATGAGAAGAAGAAATAAATATATAAATATATATATATATATATATATATATATATATATAT
>OZ023333.1:36830187-37012687 GCA_964007535.1 Brachyptera risi | reverse complement strand
CGAAAAAATCGTTTCATGTAATCGGAAGTGTGGTGTGTTTTTTTTTTTTAATAAACGATACGAATTGAAAAACTTTGTTCCTTCAAGGGATAAAATACTATTATCAAAATCGTGTCAAATATTAGTAAAACCATGTAGGCCCCTACTTCATTTCCTTTCATTTCATTTTCATTTACTTTATTTACTTCATTTTGTGTGTGTGTGTGTGTGTGTGAATACAGTTGAGCATTGTTAATAATGGGAGTGGGGTGATGACCTTTGACATTTAAACGAGATTGACACGTTTTAAATGGTGCATAGCACAGCATCCGCCTCTATGTAGAGAAAGGAAATGGTACACCACACGGTCTTTCAGGTCTGTTAGGTTAGGTTAGGTTAGGGATTGAGCAAGGGTGACGTGTGGTTTTAACATTACCTTTCGAAGTGCGCTTTCGGAACGGAAGTTTATTTATTTTTTATTTTTTATATTGGGTTTACGATGCACTGTACTGATGGCTACGATCTATTGGCGTCGGTGGATGATGAATGAGATGATGGGATGATGAGATGAAAGGTTATTTTATTATGTGTTTTGGATAGTGGGAAGGAGTCGGTCGTGGCCTGTTGTTCATAAGGAACCATCTCAGTATCAACCTGAACGACAGAAAGAAACCGCGAAAAACCCCTGTCAGGATGGTCGACCATGGCGGGAATGGAATCCCAGTCTCTGGAATGACGGTTCAGTGTATTAACCACTCGGCCACACGTCTCAGTTTCATAGTGGGTGTTCTGCTTGACAATTGTTACCTAATTCTAAGTTACCAAATAATAGACGAGATTATTATCGGTACCCTTTTCTCTTCTATCTTCCTCTTCCCCCCGTCTGACTCTATACGTTCGTACCCCTAGACAACCTAGCTTCTGGTGGGGTCGTAAACCAACCAATCGATCTTCCAGCATGCATATAACATCGGCCGGAGAACCGCTACATGATGTTCCAGGTATTCCCGTAACTTTATCGTAATCTCCCATGGGACTTGACCACGTACAGTAACATCCCGGATTTCCTCTGGCTGGAGTCGACACTGCCGGTCGTTGTGTTGCGGGACGGTCGGTCGGCTCGTGTGAGGCAATGAGTCGACCACAGGTGGGAATACGCTGGGGTGTTGTGGTAGCCCGGTTAGCTGAGATAACTAAGGTAATGATGGTGAGGTGGATAGTCGTTATTCAGTTCACCATGGGCTGCGGGTAGTATTCAGACTGTGCTGAAAATATAGAAATGTAAATAAAGTTACTAAGGACATCACAACCTTCAAATTATGTTTTATCGAATAATGACTTATTTCTCCTATTTTAGAGAAAGCAGAAATCATAATTTCGATTTAATTACGTATAATGAACAATGAATGGAACAAGAACAAAGAATGGAACAAGAACAAAGAATGGAACAAGAACGATTACCAAGGAAAGAATTCGAAACAGTATTAGAGGATAGAAGAAAAGCTGGTAGACCACGAGGAATTGATGGAGAGATCAGATATAAGTGAGAGTGTAAGGAGAAGAGGAGGTATATGGGAAGATGTGGAAGAGGGAGGATTGTGGGAAGAACGGGAAGCATGACGAATATTAATAGAGATAGAAGAGGAAAGTGAAGAAGAGGATGAAGATGCGAGAGGATTAGCCAGCCGGCATTATTTAAGAGTCCTAGATGATGGTGTTTCTGGTAGACCACGAGGAAGATGGAGAGATCAGATAAGTGAGAGTGTAAAGAGAAGAGGAGGTATATGGGAAGATGTGGAAGAGGGAGGATTGTGGGAAGAACGAGAAGCATGGCGAATATTAATAGAGATAGAAGAGGAAAGTGAAGAAGAGGATGAAGAGGGAGAGGATGAAGATGCGACAGGATTGGCCAGCCGGCATTATTTAAGAGTCCTAGATGATGGTGTTTTGACACCACCCGACCTGACTTGTTGGAACTGGGGGAAAGATATTTATTTATATATAATCAAATATCAATTAATTTGTCCTCTATATAGGATGCGGCACTTTTTCTGAGCCGTGCCGTGGACATTACTCGGTCATGTTTATGTTTCTACACAGAATCGGTGTTGCCTACGTCACGACTCATGGTCTCTAGAGGACAAAAAGCTCCCACACCACGTCAAGGTGTCTGGATGCTTCGAGGGGGATCTCTCCCTGAATAACTGTGGCCACAATCGAGAAGTTCAAGTCCTTGTGTGATGTTCAAGTTCGTGTGTGATTCGGAACACTTCTTCTTTTATATTTGGTTTTAACGACGCACTGTAATGTTGACTAAGATCTATTGGCGTCGGATGAATGATTAACGAGATGATGGGATGATGAGATGAAGGTTTGAAGGAAGCAGTCGTGGCCTATATTGTGGGAACCATCCCGGCATTAGCCTGGACTACAGAGGGAAACCACGAAAAAACCCTGTGAAGATGGACGGTAGTGGGAATCGAACCGGGTCCGATATGCCCACTGCCTCCCGGGTCACATGAAGCAAGTGTGTTGAGCACTACGCTGCATGTGCCGGTTGGGACACTTCCTTTGTGTAAAAGCTGCATTATTACGATATTGTAATGAAGTTTCCATAGCCCAGAATAATCCGTATTATTTATGTAAATAGTTTTATTTTGCATTCTATATATTATTTTAGAAAGCAATTAACGCTGTATTTTCTTCTCCCACGAATCTCTAAATGTTAACATGACAGAATATTCAGCGTACAACTGGAATGTAATAAGGTACCTGGGAATAGGCATTGTTCTTTGGCTATAATTATACTCGGCGACACGGCGACCTACGAGCGACCGTCTCCCCCATCCTGGTAGCACTACCGGTCGGACGTGTCGACCCGCACGACACCTTCTACACATAGGTTCCGAGCGACCGTCTCCCCTATTCCACACCACTAGCGCACGGGTGGTTCAATCCTTCTTAACTCGTCGATACAAGTATATGTCAAGCCATTCCGTTTTCTTCCACTTATAATATAGGGGCCGGGGGCCTACTTGTATCCACACGAGAGAAATTGGGACGCTGAATAGCGTATACCGGAATAAGGTCGACTTGGTTGTGTGACATGGGTTTGGGTGTCCAATCCTCACCTGAGCCCTAACCACATTTCATAACCATCCATTCATAGTAGTACCTATACCCCGAAGCCCATGTCACACGACCGAGTTGACTTTATTCCAGTATACGCTAGTCAGTGTTCCCCCTAGAGATATTCGGCCGTCTTTCAACCTATCAAACACAAATAATACCGTTATTTATATCTAAAGCCGTGATATTTTCAAGTTAATTCAGATTTTTTTTTGATTTTTTTTAATAACAACGAAACTTGATACAAAATATGTGTTCCACAATTAAGGCTATGAATGAAAGGTGGGATTGTTTGGACGGGCAACACAAGGACGATCTTACCACCCCATGTCGATTATTTAAAACTAATGGTCTTCAACACCAGGACTGCTCTGTCTGTGACCATAACTTTCCGGCACAGATAAAAGTCTTTCAGTTTCCGAAAGTCCGGAACACACCATAAGTATAGAAACCGTTTCTGTGATATATCTGGACATTATCAGCAATGGTATTAAGATTTTCTTGACAAGATTTTACGATAAGAAACGCAACTGCATCTTTCAAAAGCGTCAAATACTTGAAGTTGCATTTGTATTCTGTAATAAAATACAGAAGTATTCAATAATACAGTATATTACATGTGTATAGAAGATCATATTTCGTGGGGATATATTCAACAAAGATCGCTAGCTGCGGTCACCTGACATGTGTCACGCTATCGCTCTCCTCCCCGTGATTACATGTCGAATGCGTGGCCCGGGGGGGTGGGTGGGGGTGGGAGGGGGTGGGCCAGGGGGGAGGTCAACACGCCCACATCACGCGTTCAACGAACAGAGCTGGATGTGATCCCGAATTATGCGCCGTGTCTATCTAATGGTTGTAGATTTGCATGAAGACGGAATATTATTATCGTTGCGTGGAGAGAGGGGTAGGAGGGGAGGAGGGGAGGGAGGAGGGAGGTGTCGAACTCGAAGGTGATTAAAGTGATTAAGAGGCCGCAGGCGCTCGTATTTCACGCCGCAAACTCTCACGGCCGTAATTTTTGTGATATCAATACGAGTGTTTTTGCATTCTGTTGGTAATTGAAAAACGAAGGTTACCGTAAATACAGAATTTTGAACGAAAAATTTGTGATTTTTCAAATTCTTCAAATGGTAAATGAAAAAATTTCTAATTTACGAAAACCTAGATACATATTTTCTGATACCGAAAAAAAACATGGAATGTGAAATATATCAGTAGTGTGAGCTAGGGAATTAACGGCGTTTACGTGAATATGAGTTCGGCGGGCTAGTCTACAGGTGGCGCCTAACACACGATGCATGTTAAACTAGAGTCTGAAGCGAGCGAACAACGAGCCCGTGTAGAGCGCCTGCGGCCTCTTAACGTGTTTTAACAGCTGGACTCCAACTGCTGGAAATTTTCAAAGACAATTTCACATTGTTATTATATTATTATTATCATTACAAGTGGAGCTTTCGTCCGATATATTCATACTTGATGTATTTGTCAAGTCACTCCATTGTCTTCCACCCCCGACCAGCACGTACACTATTCATAGATATGTATTACCTTACCGAGATACGTTACTCCTGCAGCCGATATAGCGGCATATGCTCGTTCAATCTCGGCAGCCATATTGAATCTTTTCAAATAGAATATATATATGAAAGAATTGCTTCGAAAATGTCTAATATGGTAGAAACTTCCCGGTTTTCAAAGCGGTGTGAAGCTACTGACACAAATATGTACGCCCTCTTTATGTTGAGTAACGTATCTCGGTAATATACTAATATAGATCTATTTGTACTATTCGACACTAAAAGTAAAAGCAGAATGAGCGTCTGGTGAGCGGTGACGCGTGGAGGTGCCGGGTACAACATCACGTTGTTGGTAGAGGTGCCGTGAAGAATGGGAGAGTCGTTTTTCGCTGTGTGCTCTATTGCTTAAAATCTGGTCTCGATTTTGTCTCAAGTTCAGTGTTCAGTTTTAAGCCCGATTCATAGTAACACGGTTATAAATACGGTATTTTCCGTCCCGATAAGTGACGTGAACCGGTCAGAAACGTCCCGTAAAATATATGTCTGCATGGTTCTTATGGTACCGTGTTACTATATAAATCATCAGTCATTTGCTCGAATCTTTTTTTTTTTTTTAATAACATCGAAACTTGATACAAAATCATTGTTCCCCAATTAAGGCTAAGGATGAAAGGTAGGATCGTTTGGACGGGGCACCACAAGGGCGATCTTACCACCCCATTTTAATTATAGGACTGCGCTGTTGGTGACCATAACTTTCATACAAATCTTTATGACGTAATTTATTCACCTGTTTCATGCAGTCTTGTAAAACAACCCCATATTGCTGTTGTACAATATTACCTCATAAATCCAGGCACTATAAACAATGCCTCGATTCTCTGCTCACTCCTGGAACCTGGATTTGTCTCTCGCCTTTTATTTCCGTGTTGCTTTCCAGTGGATAAAAACCCGAGACAAATAGCCGTGAGGCCTACTTGTTTTATTGTTTGAAATACGGGCAGTCTTACGGTTAGATTCAGTTCTTTAGAACGAATGGTTCTATATATAGCGTCTGGGCTTCTATATAGGCTCCTTGTATAATAACGATCGCTGCATGTCGAACAATACGGCCAAATGGGGAACTTAGAATGATTGGTTAATGTTTGTTTGTATGTATGTATATATATATATATATATATATATATACATACACACACATATATATATATATATATATATATATATATATATATATATATATATATATATATTACATCAGCTTTTTGAAATTGTCAAGCCATTATTTGGAACGTATAAACCTGGGGCCCTCATTCCTGTGCGTTTTGACTATTGTAAGTGATCTCCCCAACTTCAATCTCCCAAGTTGCTGTAGTTAGGCCCGATATTACCAAGTCTAGTTAGCCTTTATCTGACAGTTCAGACTTGTTTTCACCATGGTTACCTGTGGTATTTGTTTTCACCAACTCTCAGATAAATACTAACTGGACTTGGTAATACCGGGCCTTAGTAGAGTAATTGAAAACAAATGTAATGAAATCACGTAAATTTCACCTTCCTTCATATTCATGAATGGGTGATTATATTCACGACTGCTAGGCTAAATGATCACCCTCAAGTCACAAGAGGCACATGATTCGTACTGCATGTATTTTTTGTATAATCATCGACACTTGATATAAAATTATTGTTCCCCAAGGCAAAGGTCAAGGCAAAGGTTGAAAGTAGGATCGTTTGGACGGGGCACCACAAGGGCGATCTTATCACGTCATTGGTGCCAAATGGACGACACATCTTTGTGCTGTTTATAGTGTGTATAGAAAGTTGATCGGAATCGAATTGAAAAGTCTTGGATGTAGTGGGTGCATATCTTTTTCGTGTAAAATCGAATTATATTAAAAATCCAATATTTCAACATTCTTCTGGTAAGCCTACCTTGACAAACAAAATTGAATTGCTCTTCTATACGCCAAATATGCTAACATCAAGTTTATATATTCGTTATAGCTTATTCTTTGTTAATTAATGATTATTTCAATGTAGGTCTATAATGATTGATGATGTTATAATGTTGGTATGCCCTAGGCATCACTTCATACAAGAGTCGACGCAAGAAGGTCCCGAGCGACCGTCCCCCCTATCCCACATCACTACCGCGCGGGTAGTTCGCGCTTGAACACGACGCGACTTCATTGCATGCTATACATGCGACGGGCTCGGTCATTAGCATTGTGTGTGCACACTCGAGTGATATCGCTGTGTGTCTCTCTCCTCGCGTGCCTAGAAACATATCATGCACACAACTCATTATCACTGCATCTCATTCATTTCAATTTTAAAATATTCACAAGAGATCATTTAATGAATGCACACTTCACCACCACGTATTCAATTGAATCAAGGTTATTTAATTATTTAGTTTCTAAATTAGCGTGTTTCTAAACTTCGAATGTTGATTCGAAAAAATTGGTATAGTTGTATCCAGGAAAGAATGTATCTTCTACCAACATGGCGGACCACCTGAAGAGCGTATACTGGAATAAAGTCGACTCGGTTGTGTGACATGGGTTTGGGTTTCCAACCTTACCTGAACCCTAACCACGTTCCATCCATGTTCATGTCACAAGACCGAGTCGAGTTTTTTTTTCTTCTATTGTCACAAATTAAATTATACAATAATGTAATACAGTTTAATTCTCTCGTCCACTAGGCCATAAGTGGCTCATCTGTGGTTTAGACGGTGAAAAACAAAAACACTTGAATACACTGTGATCTACAATGCTAATATTTAATAAACTTATATTATAACATAATTCAATTTGATTCCGGTATACGCTCTTCAGGCGCCCCTGCAAGACTTTGATCGAACTAAAGGGGAACTAATATTGGAGAACCAATAAATTGATGAGTCACCTCTCATCTTCAAAGGTTATTGTACAACCTGTACAAAGGTCGAAGGATGTACAAAGGTCATGTACAAAGGGACAAAGGTGCAAAGATAAACAATGGATTTTAGATAATCAAATCACAGCCTTTGAACTTTCGCTTTCCTAGTATGGTAAGACATCCGCAACTGAACACAATCAATAATGGATTGATTTTTTCTAGCGTAACGACCCCACTGACACCTAGGCTATTTGGGATTACGACTGAGCGGATGATGGATACATCTCGTTTACAAGAACCCATGTCGTACGCGGGACTCGAACCCACGCCCGACTTGGCTTCAGTTGCTCGCTGATAGCCCCGGAAGGGCGGACCGCAATTAATAATATTCGTATGCAGTCTTTGAACTGTCTTGCCATTCTCTGCAATGTTATTGTTAACAAAGTCGTAAAACTTGTTCCTGGCGAAAGGCAGCCGGGAACAACCGGGAATAAAGGCCCGGGGCGGTCCGGAAGACCTGTACAAACAAACCCAGTCGACGGGACGCGCTGGCGTGTCGATAGTCGGGACGCTACTGACAGCTGACACTGACGGATGATCGGTGAGACAATCCTACTTCCTTCTGTCGGTGCTGACGGGTCGCGACATCCGACCGGTCATTCTGATTGACGGAGGAGACGGTCAATCGTTTCCTCTCTCTCTTTCTTTCTCTCTCTCTCTCTCTCTCTCTCTCGTTTGTGTGTCGTATAAAGGACTGCTTGGAAGATTGGCTTCTGTCTCGTATACATTGACATTCTTTCTGTAAGGGTGCAACCACCCCTTGAAAACCCACGTACTTTAGTTGTGACGGAACATTGAAATACATCTATACATACAAACAAAATTTATGTAAATATATATATATATATATATATATATATATATATATATATATATATATATATATATATATATATATATATACATATATATATACATATATATATATATATGTATATACATATGTTGTTTCGTTTTCTCGGGTTGACCGCGTTTACTCATTCGGAATAGAATTGCGGTCCCAAGACGAACCTTGTCTTCAATTCCAACGTTTCGGCAGGATGTGACCTGCCATCATCAGGGATTCTTATTTACAGTTCGGCGAACGTATCCTACGATATATATATATATGTATATATATATATATATATATATATATATATATATATATATATATATATATATATATATATATATATATATATATATATTACATATAGGGGGGGCCTATATGTAGACCTATATACAGATATATTGTCGATATTTATGTTTCTTAAGTTGGTAGACTACCTACTTTTTACTTGGACACAAGACTGTAAAGTTTGGGCCTCATTCACATCTTGGACTGTGTTTCACCCTGTGTGCTCGGCCACCGTTATGTGTCTAGAGATTTAATGTTTCCCCTCTCTCCCCTCCCTACCACCCCCTCTCTCTGAAGAAGATTACACTCTCGGCGGTTGCTATAGCGACCCGCCAAGAGACACCCGACTGTTGGGGGCGGCGCGCTTCAAACAACTGCCTTCCGACTGACTTCTGTTGCGTCGCCCACTGAGAAGAAGTCACTCGTTCTTCTGGGTTGGGTTGGGGGGGGGGGGGGGGGCACTCTAACGTCTCTCCTTTCAGAGATGCTCGTTTACCTCTCTATCATCATTTTTCTTTCTCTTTCTCTCTCATACACTCTCTTTCTCTTTTTATCTCTCTTTAATTTTTCTCTCTCTTTTCTCTTTCTTTCTCTCTCAATCTCCTTCTCTTTTTCTCTCTCTCTCGTTCTCTCTTTTTCTCTCTCTCTCTCCTTCTCTCTCTCTCTCTCCTTCTCTCTCTCTCTCTCTCTCTCTCTCTCTCTCTTGTTCTCTTTCTCTCTCTCTCTCTCTCTCTCTCTCTCTCTCTCTCTCTCTCTCTCGCTCTCTCTCTCTCTCTCTCGCCTCTCTCGCGTCTCTCTTACGAACCTGATAAGGCACTTTAGATTGTTATACGCTCTCATCACTTGGCATTCACTAATCGCACTAGTATAGGTACTTTCAAGTGAAATCTCAAATAAGTTGGTTTTTCTGAAAAACCTCTTCCAGGATTTATATAAAGCCACTTCAGAAAGGGTTGGTCATTTCGTTCACTTGGCAAGAAATTCCCTCCTCTTCACCGAGACCTGCGGGATGAACTTTCAATCGGGATGAAAGCGCGTTATTGAACCCGTCTTAGGAGAACGATGAAGTATGGGGGGGAGGGGGGGGGGGGATTAAGTGAACAACTTTCTCGAGTTGAATCAAGTTGGTAGAAAGAGTATTCTTATAAGTAAATTATTGAGTAGTATTTATCAAGATCAAGTGTATATTATGGAGATATCATATTTGTTAGGTTACCATAACAACTAGAGAAATGGGGACAAACAACCGATACTGAAGTTGTGATTGGAGGACATATTTAGGGGGGGGGGGGGGGGGTAATTTTTCTGCAAGTCGTTTTTATTAAATGAGATTACGAAAGTGACCAATGGGAACGCTTGGATTAGTGACGTCATGTCTCAGTTACCGACCCGTGCTAGGATATAATATAGTAGCAGTTTACAGAGCATATGTCGCTGTGGCGCTATTCTTAGTTTAGTATCTTCTTCACATGCTTCGTGGCCGTGGTTTGACTCCCGACGTAGTAACTATTTTTTTAAAGCAAAATAACTATTAAATATTGTCTCGAGCGCAGAGTATAATGGTGATTTAAAAAAAAAAAAAAAAAATATATATATATATATATATATATATATATATATATATATATATATATATATATATATATATATATATATATATATATATTTGACCATAGAAAAGAAAAAGCAGCATATCAAATTATCGAAAAACCAAGCGTTAGCAATCCCATATCTCCGTAAACTTCTTTCCTTCGACAGTTCGTTTCCTCGACAGACCAAATCTTGAAAATCTCACACCTTCAAAAATCCATTTCTTTGACAGTTCGGTTTTCTAAATTTAAAGATTAATGATGATATATATATAGATCATAGATTATACATGGCTATTGATTGAATCAGTCTCACTAGCAAAATCGTCTAAATATCAGAAAGAAATCTTGTCTTCTGGATAGTCCACTGTCTACTTATATGTTTATGGAAATTTGTACGAAATCTAGCGTGAAATAATAATAATAATAATAATAATAATAATGATAATAATTGTTTTTATTATCGGCGACTGTACCTTACAGTATGATAAAAGTCATAACATTAAGAGTAAAAACATTTTGTTAAAATACAATGATCGTGATAAAATTCATAGATGGCTTAGATAATCATCAACAGAATAAAAAGCATGCACAACTAAGAAATTCTTGACGCTATACTTGAATACATTGATATTTACAATTGACTTTATGTTTACTGGCAAGTTGTTATATAATAACAATGTGTGACGTCACTTGAAAGAAGGTTACATACGGTTCATGCAAATCATCATGTCTCTGTTCTGGTTTCTGTTCGAATTTGGTTCAACGATTATCTCGGCTGAAGTACTCATCATGTGCAACAACTTTGTGTTTTATAATTGCAGTTTGATCGTTTGCCTGCTGCATGTTATCTCTGGGTTCAGTTCCTGTGACGTACACATTCTACACGTCACGTTAGCCGCTAACTGGTGATTAGTCTAACAGCGAGGAGTTAACAACTCATCAAATATAGTGTACAATTGACGACTCGAAATAGGCGTGGCTTCATCAGTCGGCCAGTTGGATCATATCATTCAAGTCATTTCAAGATACCCCAATTGGATATTTGAATTTGACTACAGTTCTAACAGTCCTGTTGATTGGACGGTATGATTTGTGACGTCAAGGGGGAGGAGACTGCGAGTCGTCAATTGACGTGAAATCTCTTGAAATCCCCTAAAATCGTTTGAATTTCCGTGGATACATTCGGAAATCCCTTGGAAGTCTCTTGAAATCCGGGAAATGGCTCTGAAATCCCTCGATATCTTCTGAAATCTTGAAATCGGGGTTACATCAAATTTAAGAGTTGTCAACCTCTCAGTCTACAGCCACGTGTATTATACAAATTATACATTTACAGTTCTATTACAATTTTGTTACAATTCTGTTACAATTTAATATACAATTTTGTAACAAATTACGATAAACTGACTGCTGACTTCATCAGCTTGCCATCTACAAGTTGACTTCTCCGATCGAGTGTTTACCATATCAATTAGCACTAACGATCGGCTGCGTCGATCCGCCAAGTAAGCCGTGGGCGACTGCCAAATTGCTGAGACTTGCACTTTATAGCACTTTGCCGACACTTTATAGCACTTTATTGGCACTTAGCGTAAGACACTATAGCTCATTCATTATTCCTCCCTCACGATATCAATATTTATGTTCAGATTCAATATTATCATTGCTGACTCTATTGTCGTGGTCGCGATCGACCGTCCGCCCCATCAACTATGATTACCGCACTGGTGTTTCGACCCGCCAACACTTGGCGCAGGTTTATGATGATGTTGTAATAGCCAGGTTGATTGAACGAGGGATTTCAGGAGACTCCTCTGTTATTCTCCACCACTTACTGTTCACAGGGCGTAAAGGGTTATAGCCAAGGCGATCTTAAGAGCCCGCATCTTGGCTGAGAATGCTTCTTTTTGAAATGCTAGACCCAAGTTTGATGAGCGTCGAAAAGTTTGGTTGTGGGTTGAAAAGAGGAAAAGGAATGAAATTGAAAGAGTTCCTGTAACCACCGCTAGATGAAGTAGTTTTCCATTTTATAATTTGGACAAAATCTAGTTACATGTCACATTTTGGCCAAGGAAAATGAGAAAACTGTAGAATTACAGGCGAACCAGGATTTCAAATATTGATAAGCAAAGTTGAACTTAGGGATGTGCGTTTGTAATTTCTTTCTTTTATTATTCGGTAACCGGGAATTGAGCTATGAAAATCATCAAATTAGGCTCACTTTCATTCAATTATTGCTCCATAATAAAATTATTTTTAAATTTTTGATAAAGCATATCCAATTGTGAGGTTATTATTTATTCATTGCATTTTACCGCAAGTCCGTAGTGTTTAGTTCTTTAGATATATGTAGGCGAAACTGCACCCAGTAAATCTGTCCAAGATGGGGGCTCTTAAGGCACAGACCCACGAGGCCCGAGTCTAGGGCGACAAACATTCTTCAAAGGGGCTTCAAATATTCAAATTATATAATTATAATAATATTAATTACCCACAGGATCATGTTTTAAGATAATGACTGTCTGCATAACGACCCCACCAACAGCTAGGTTAATTGGGGACTACTAATAAGCGAGTATATAGATAGAATGATTCACTTGGAAAAGCCCGTGTTTGCGCAGGACTGCACAAGGTGTGAGGTGTGAGGCTCTGATAACGCCTTGTTGTGATTGTAGGGCAGCAGATAACCTTGGTACTCAAGTCTGCGTGTAATGATACCACTCTCGAGTGACGTCACGACTTGAGCCGTGATGACGTAGTCATACTTTTACTGTGTCTCGAATCGAAATAATATTGTGTGACGATTAGATTAGATTAGATTAGATTAGATTAGATTAGATTAGATTAGATTAGATTAGATTAGATTAGATTAGATTAGATTAGATTAGATTAGATTAGATTAGATTAGATTAGATTTCTTTATTAATCCACAGGATTTTCCATTTACAAAAGATGCCAACAAATATATGGCAAGTCAATTTACACACAGTATGTTCTATACAATGTATAGAAAAATATGCATGGATAATCTGAATTATAGTACATGAAAACAAAACAAAACATCTAAAACATGTTTAGATACAACATGATGTATTGATGAGGGTATAGGATGATGTGCAGACTCGAATGTGCGGTTTAAAAATGTGATAATAATGTGCGGAACAAAAAATCTCTTCCAGTTGAATTAGTTTTTAAATAGTAATTTGCATATAGAATTGGCCATTTTAGTTTGTTTTTATAATGAATGGCCAACACTATTAACGACATTCATAAAAAAAAAAACTAGGTAACTAGGGTTCAGATAAGGTTGGACACCCAAACCCATGTCACACAACCGAGTCGACTTTATTCCGGTATACGCTCTTCAGGCACCCCAACTAAATAACCATTTGACCACATAAACATCCAAAACCACTTTATTATATAATATATTTTTTATTTTTTTTAATAACATTGAAACTTGATACAGAATCTTTGTTCCTCAATTAAGTCTATGAATGAAAGATAGGATCGTTTGAACGGGGCACCACAAGGGCGATCTTACCACCCCGATCACCCGAATTGAATATAAACCAAAACCCGATTCAAAACCTACTTCCTTCCCTCGAACATTATCTGCGTCTTCTTTCGTGAATGGAGGTATATCCTATGATTGAGGAGAGAGAGAGAGAGAGAGAGAGAGAGAGAGAGAGAGAGAGAGAGAGAGAGAGAGAGAGAGAGAGAGAGAGAGAGAGAGAGAGAGAGAGAGAGAGAGAGAGAGAGAGAGAGAGAGAGAGAGAGAGAGAGAGAGAGAGAGAGAGAGAGAGAGAGAGAGAGAGAGAGGATTGCTCGTGGTGTAATTGACGTTCTTGTCATAACCTCGATCGAATCGTCTCTAATGACTGTCAGTTGTCACAGCCAAACTGAATCACCATGTTCAGCATTGCGCAGTCGACCTAGCTGACATCTCCATTCCCTCTGCATGGCCGCAAGTGTTCTGGCAGCTATACAGTAGATATTCAGAAGGGGAAATCTTCGGCCACATGTTCAGTGATTTTTGTCCCATCAGAGTATACGGTGCGGGCGAATTATAAGAATTTCGAAAAACTGACGTATCTTTCACTGTGTCTGTCTATATCCTTTAATATTGGCGATTGTGAGTTTCGCTGTGGATTTCTTAGAAGTGTATGGTGTTCAATTTAATTTTTTTTTTTTTATATATATATATGACATCGAAACTTGATACAAAATCATTGTTCCCGAATTAAGGCTGACTGTATTCAATTAATCAATTTAATAACAGGTTTTTGGCTATAAATTTCGAACGGTATGAGATGAAAAAAATTCTCGAGCGGAGGGAGTTACTGATATTTGTAATAACTGCAAGATGGTATAAATAAAAGTGATCCAACTTATATCGCATAGTTGTCAAACTTATACCGAGGGGTACATTTGGTGTACACTTGATTTCAGATTTCAATGGATTTCAAGGAAATTTCAACGGATTTTAAGAAGATTTCAAGGGATTTTAAGAAGATTTCAAGGGATTTCAGGGAGATTTTATGAAAAGTGTACACCAGGTTTTAGGAGTTGTTAACCCCTCGACTTATGTATAAAGTTAAAAACAAACACATTTTTTAGCTGTATACTTTTAACATTTATGCGATATGAGTTAGATAACTTTTACTTATACCATCTTGCAGGTATTAAAAGTATCTGTAATTCCCTCGTATAAAAATGTTGATATCTCATACCGTTCAAAAGTTATCACCAAAAACACTGATATTTCCCTCAATCGCCTCCAATGCTCTGACCGAGACGCGTGGCCGAGTGTTAACACACTGAACCGTCATTCGGGAGACCGGGGTTCGATTCCCGCTATGGTCGACCATCCTGACAGGGGCTTATCGTGGTTTCCCTCTGTCTTTCAGGTTGAAACTGGGATGGTTCCTTAACAACAGGCCACGACCGACTCCTCCCCACTATCCAAAACACCTAATAAAATAACCTTTCATCTCATCATCCCATCATCTCATTCATCACCACCGACGCCAATAGATCGTAGTCATCAGTATAGTGCGTCGTTAAAATTCAATATATATATATATATATATATATATATATATATATATATATATATATATATATATATATATATATATATATATATATGCACATATCTGATGCTCTGTCTCGCATACTCGAGTGTTCATATGCATGTCATTATGGATTTTGTTCGCGGTCCGCTGAAGTGGCATCTACCCTCTCGGCTCTTGTGTTGGGGGGCGGTGACATGGGGCTGGGTTGTCATTGCAAGTCTCGAGTGCTCTGTCTCGCGTGCTGAGCACACGTGATTGACACTGGTACTTGGAGAGAGAGTACATACAGCAAGGCGTCCCCAGTCTCCCTAGGGCAAAGTATTCCCGCCAGGGGGATTCCAGAGATAAAAGTGATCATGAAAGTTCAACCGTGAATCAACAAATACATCACAAGATGCAGACAATATTTGTCGATAATTCTAATGAGTCAAATAGATAGATATAATAGAAAGATAAGTTTATTGAAACACTGCCGCCAAAAACGTTGCCACACGGACACAGTATAACAAAATTTATAAAAACAATGCATTATTAAAAATAAGAGAATTAAATGTAAAAAAAATATAACAGAGACATTATTTTAAAAAACTTTTCCGTGATAAAATAATTGAGTATCAAAGAGTTATATAGAAAAAATGTATTTGAGGAAAAAAAATAATGGAATGGAAATAAGGATGAGTTGGTAAAACAAAAGAACAAACGCGAATATAAATTAACACTAAAGTAATAATAGAAAATTAAATGAGATGTTGGTCATATAAATGATTTTTCATAATGGCAATTGATCCTCTCAAAGCCAATAAACTTATATGCTCTATTACATCTTTTCCAATTATAAATTCTTTACAAAAGTTTACATAAGTTTACAAAAGTTTACAGTAGAACCTCAGTTATAAGTTTCTCGTTTATACATTTATTACATTTATAAGTTTTATTTATTGATCCAACCTTTTTCACGTCAATACATTTATTTAGTCTGGTCCCCTGAAAAACGTATAAAAGAGGTTCCACTGTAATAGATATATATATGTATATATATATATTTTTTTGATAACATCGAAACTTGATACAAAATCATCAAGGCTAAGGATGAAAGATGGGATCGTTTGGACGGGGCACCACAAGGGCGATCTTACCACCCCATAAATAAGATAATATATAGGATAGATAAGATAGATATATAATATATTTGTGGGTATAAGTGACTATGAAACTTCAACTGTGCAAGATACAAAATTAACAAATACATCTGAAGAACCAGACAATATTTGTTGAAATGCTAATGAGTCGAATTTTATAATAACAAAGATGTTTTTTATATGTTTCACTTGTATGTTTTTTTTTTTTTAATAACATCGAAACTTGATACAAAATCATTGTTTCCCAATTAAAGCTATGGATGAAAGATGGGATCGTTTGGACGGGGTACCACAAGGGCGATCTTACCACCCCATTTGATTAGATAAAAGTCTTTCAGTTTCCGAACGTCCGGAACACATTATGACTGTTTCTGTGATATGTGTCCGGACACAAAACACACGAATGTTGATATCTTCCACTTTGTAACAGTAACACTCAATGTTTTTGCCATCAATTTTAACCTCACAGCGCACCGTTACATACAAATAACACGTAACATATTGTAAATGTTTATTATGGATCGACAGTATTTCAGATGTTACTTCTCTGAATGGTGTGAAGCAGTTGCACTACAATATGTGTAGCCAAAAAATATATATTATGTTGGCCTGGAAAATGTAACGCTGTGGTTGGGTCCCCCTTAATACACGCTATTATGTAATCTAGTCTGGGTCTTTGATGAGGTATGCTTGTTTTCACCAAAGAAGAAGGACGTCTATCAACACGACAGACACAGATATCAAGTTATATTTTCATAGCTGTGGTATCTCTATAAGAGTATGAGTTATTTTCAGACCAAGAACTACGATTTACGTTCAAAAGTGTTAAATCCATGTTGTATCACCTTCCATCATTTCTTCACTGTTTTCAAGAATGGGTGGCAAACTTCAAGAGCAAGCTTTAATTTAAAATGAAGTAAAGAATTGAAATAAGTGTAACAAGTACTAGTTACTTTTCATGGCTGGTAGCCGTCATAACTTTGGAAAATAAGTGAAAAGTTTTATTACATAGTTTCTTTGTTATATTCCAAGTAAGGTTTCATTTTGAAATTGAAATTGTTTGAAAAGAAAAACCTAGACAGAAACTTGTCAATGTTTGAAAACAAAATGAAAGTTTTCAAGTTCTTTAAATTCAGTTTTTGCGACTGGAAGCCTTGGTATCGAAAGTAGAAATGTCATGACTTTCATTTGAATAGTAGCTACTTATTAAATTAGCAAGTTTATCGATGACCAAATCCTTGCATACAATTTAGCCGTAGAATACACAATAGGTTGTTAACTCGATAAGTAATTGGATGTTAATTGGTCCTTGGTGCATGCGTCTTGCGTTGCCGTGGTGATAGTGGATCTAACGTGGCGCCGACTCAATGCAACGCCTCGCAGTGGTTTCGTCTGACAACTTGCTCAAGCAAATATTTCTGGTCATTACCTGTAGGTGAGGTGGCAAACGGTTTTGCATCGTAAATGGGTTGGAATTTTGGTTTGAACATTTGTTCATATGATGGATGATTTCGCACGGACTTTAATTGAGACGTATAGGCTGTGAGAATATATTGACGACGATGTGCAAGTGATGATTAAAACTATAACCACAAAGTTGTGGATTGTCGGCTATATTCAGTGAGTTTCTTGGAAAAAGATACATATCGGTTTTGAATTTTGAAGCGTGTAATTTGATTTCTTAAAATTGATTTGAAGTTTTTCTTAGGCCTATGTATATGTTTGCAGGAAAATCAACTTGCTAAACTCATGTAGACTAAACAAAGTGCAATTATGTTGGTTTTATAATTAATATGGTTTCAACGTATTTAAAGGGCATCGCAATACTGAAATTTGCTGTTGCGTGTGGAAAGGAGATTTAAAAAAATAAAATTCCAGTGAAATCGGCATATTTTATTTTCGTTGTGGTAGTATCTGTATCAGAGAAGTATTAGAATAATGTCGATCCATAATAAACATTCACAATATGTAACATTATTTATATGTAACGCTTCTCTACACACTCCTGTCAATTTTGATGTTGCCATGCCTTTCGAACAACCATATTATTTTATACAAATTTGTTTCGCATGTCCTGCAATAACCCCCTGAATGTAGACAGCCAGGACTGCGGTCGTATCGTGAGCCAGCGATGTCGTGTTGTTGATAGTTGTCGTGGGAACGAGTGACTAACGTCACATCTCGTTGTTTGTTGCAGGAAGTCATGGAGTCTCCGAGGATAAACAAGGAAACGTCGAGCGCGAGGTGCTGTCTAGGTGTCGGTCTAATCGCCAGGAGTTGAGGTAAGCGCCGCCGTCAGTCGCTTGGAAACTGACTTACATCGTCTTCATCGTTTTCAACCAATTGGCTACAAAATCACAACCCTACCTTTCAGCCCGGGTATTATCTCTGCACAGACATTTGTTTTTTTTGGGCCTTTTTCAACATTTGTAGTGAAAGCAAATAGTCTTATTGTATTGATATATTGTTGTACTTGATATGTGAAACAATAAATCACTCTTATTTAGCATTTAGAGGCTCGTCAATTTGACACTGTAGCGTACAATGAGGTTTTGGAATAATAGCTGACTATTGTATCATTTTCAAATGTACATTAGCATTGGCCTACTCCAAATTGACCCCCCAAAAAATCAATACCAATTTCTCAATCCATCTCGTAGATGTCGGTATGAGTCAATATGACTTGATGCTGTTGAGTTATTGAATGCTACGTATTGCAAAGTGTATAAAAGCACATTTGTGTTCACGGCCTGTGCAGTGCGATCGCTATGGACGCGTATTCGCACCCACAAACGTCACAAAACAAAACATCCAATCAAATGGGCTTTGTTATGTGGGTAATTTGACATTTACCTATCAGAGTATCTCTAAATGCCCACATGAAGTATAGATCAAGGTGGCCTGGCGATAAGCCACGCCTATCACTAGTGGTCAATTGGTTAATGCCTGAAGACGATGTGAGTTGATTTTACATTGAAACGTTTCTTAAAATAAATAAATATTACAGTGTTTCCTCAATTGTCCGCATAAAATATGGATAGTTCTTATCACAAATTGTTTCGTTTTTTACTGCTTTTACCACGATACATATGTCTGTGTAGTTAGTTATCTTTTATGGCCTGTGAAATATTCTCAAAGCATTAATGTTTCATAAATCCAGTTTTTCAGTTTGAAGGCCTTGAATGTTATAAGTTTCTTAGTGGGCGACAATTGTTTTTACCCTCATTTGTTTCTATGCAGTTCTGTTGCGCGGCTCATAATAATAAAGTCAAGTACCAGTCTGTAGGTAATAACAAACATCTACAAACATGCATTGTATTTTCAGTATTGTTTTGTCCAATTTTTTCAAGTTGATTTTGTTTTCATAATACGGTTTCGTGTGTCATTAGTCATTATTGAAAATTCTGCCAACTACCAAATCAGCTCGTTATACTGAAAATGAAATGTGAATATTTACTTTTTCTCTAATTGCTTTGCAAGGAATTCACTCTACCGTTTGTACGCAAAGCAGATTACTCGAGTCGGAAATGTTTTTTTTTTTGTGGAACCAGGAGAAACTTTTTGAACTCGGAAACTTCAACTCGCAACTTCGACGCAAATTGAGTTTTGTAACTCAAATAAAATAGTTGATAGTGAAGCAGGAGCTGTGGGAATTTACAATACGAGAATCAGAAAATGTAATTAATTCCGAGACCGTCACCTGTACTCGTTGTTAATGAAGATGACATGGGAATAAATGAGCGTTAACGAAGACCTGCCAAACGTACAGAACTTCGTCTCTGTATTTTTTGCTCGTTCGTTTTTTGTATGCACTTCATAGGTCGAGAGGTTTTTCTGATTATATGCAACATTTTGTGGACACGCGCAGACTTATCCTGAATAGAACTGTATAGCTTGTGGGAAAAACCATTATGAAATGTGGAAGATCCCCATAAGGTTAACCCTGACTGGAAAATTTGTTAAAAAGCATTGAATGTAATCACTTTCCCGATTTACGTAACTACTTACAAATGATCGCCTAAATTGGACTCACCGTTTAGAAAAACATGATTTAATAAATATTTCCTGTAGATCAAATAGCTGAAAATAATACCTAACCACTTCAGAATCACGGCACGCTATCTGGCGGTTTATTATACGTCATAGTTTCCAAGTCAGGATGTATAGCTTTCGGTACATTTCATCTCGCTCATCTTACAACGAGCTGCGTTTGCCTGCTTTAACTAATCTGCATGAATTGAATAAATCACTTGATCTTCACAGAACATGCCTTTCACACGTTGCGAGATCCTAGCTCTGAGCCGTGGCCGCTGGCAGGACAACCAACCCGACAATACCAAACATTCTCCTGTCCTTAGCAACCGCTGGCAGGACAACCAACCCGACAATACCAAACATTCTCCTGTCCTTAGCAACCGCTGGCAGAACAGTGAACCCGATTACACTAAAGTCTCACCTCTTCCCTCTAACCGCTGGCAGAAAAACCAACTTGACAAGACTGAACAATCACATTTTCTTGGTAACTGCTGGCAGAAAGACCAACCCAACAATACCAAAACTTCATCTGTCTTCACTAACCATTGGAAGAATACTGGACCCGATAACACTAAAGTCTCATCTCTTCCCTCTAATCGCTGGCAGAAGAACCAACCCGACAATACTAAACATTCACCTGTTCTTTGTAACGCGTCCGTCACTGTATCAGTTACGAAGGTATATTATTTGTACTCAAGTTGGCATTATGTATAAATTTGTGTGACGAGTGCTGTTGTAGTTTGGGTAAAGTTGTATGGACTTCAGTCCAGTTGTTCTTATAGCCTGTGGTCAGTTTCATTCCCAAACCTCAGAACCCCAATGATGTAGTTGTTGGAGGGGTCCGTGAGAACATGGAAGCGGGTAAAATGAGCTGTAACAGATTATAAAGTTAGCAGACTCTCAAACTTCAGCTGTCAACTAAGGCACGGCAGTAGTAACCAAAGTCACCGTTGGACGTGGGTTTGCGTCCCGCATAAGGCATGGGTTTTTGTAAATGTCCTTTTACTTATCATCACTTCATAATTTCATTATCACCTGCTCATTCGTACCCCAAATAACCTAGCTGTTGGTGGGGTCGTTGAGTAAACAATAAATATTCATTCAACTTTGAGATTACTGAAGACGAGCATTGTTGTGAACTTAATTCATCTCAAACGTTTCCGTTTTTTTTTTGTCAATTACTCGTGGTAATTGGCGTAAACTATTGATTCAAATTAAACGGCGGCATAGAATCGTTGAATATCTTTCAGAGTTTCTTTTAATGACAAGAAATTGAGATTCTCACTTTACAAATTCGATTCAGCACAAATAAATGTTTGTGCAGACACCCTTGAGAAATATTCGACTAAGCATCCCCTGTAAGAAATGTACTTTATTTGATGAATTAATATGAGTTTTCACAAAATAGGTGGGCCGTAATTAGTTTTCCTTCTTGTATTATCTTGATTTTCAATTCACAAGGTTGCAACCAAATTGTTGATGGTCTAAAACTGAACAATAGCCATCTCTGAAGTGGAAATTGAAATTAGGTAGGCTAATATTTATTTCAGAAAAAATGTGTAGAGTGAAATTATAGCACATGGAGTGGTGCTTACACACTGTAAATTACCTTAACAAAAAGAACATGCTACTCCACCGAAACAGAATAGTAAAATTACACGAAATAAAGAATAAGTAGTGTATTTAAAATGTTGTTGAGTTTCTAATTTAATTTCAATATAATTATCAATGATATATACAAACTTTATTTAAGTCTCTGCTCACAATAGAGTTGTGCAAAGACACAGAATAACAAGCAATATAAAAACATTCAATACAATTATGAATCTATATGAATGTGCTTACGATTGATTGATCAAATGATGATATTCTATTATGAATAAATAAAAAAAAAAAATGAAAAAACACGAATGGAGTATTATATCAAAATTGGAATAAAAATAAAATGAAAGTAGATGAAGATTAATAAAAATGTGAATATTTTATAATTATATAATATAATATTATTATAATTAATTGGAGTCCGAGCAAACTATCATACAATAATATAGTAATTACCAAATAGCTGTCAATTTTATTCGATTATTTTTTTATGTCAACTGTAAATAATACATTTTCTATCTCCAATTTTCAGTTCCAGTCTGTAGACAGATAGGGATAGATTTTTGTTCGGTATACTACGTCATTATTTTTCATTGCCCTATTATTAAATCAGGCGTATATATTGTATTTAACTATTTATATTTATATTTATTATGTTATGCCCTATTATAATATTATTATATTATAGCCCAATTATTGGGTACCCAAACAACACAAAATAATTTCCAGCAATAAATTGAGAGGTTTAAATTGGAACATAATTATGGATCTAAAGCAATTACAGATACCGGTACCATGACAGATGAAGTAATAAGTGTTAACAGAAGGTCAAGATTTGAATAAGAAAGTTGTTAAACTATGCAAAATGAAGTTGATTTAAAAACAATGTCGCTGCAGTTTTGGGCGTCTAACTTTTACTGCACCATTTACTTCCGTACAATAATATACGTACTAATTAGGACCAAATATACCTGTCCATTACATGGAGTTTTTTGCCATGAACCAAAAATATCCAATTGTCAGGCCCCAATTTCCTATTCTAGTCGTGAAGAGAGTGACAGATTTCTATGTCACATATTGTCTTTATCATCTCTGCCCAATTAAGCTACCAAATGACACAATAAAACAAGAAAGATGGAATTGACAACATAATTACAATTAGCTACTGTTACAAATAAATTTGAAAAATTAAAGATTAAATATTTTGAAAGAAAGTTACAATTGAACAAGGATAATGATCAGTTATGCAAGTATGAAGTTATTCAAACACAATGTTGATATAGTTTCATAATTTTCATAGAAGAATTTACTGCACAATAATATATCAATTTATATTATAAATTTTTTTTAGTTTGAAGAGTCCTATATTTGTACCATGTACCAAATCTAACGGAGAATAAATAATGTAATACAATACAATAAGTACCAAATACCTTTTTATTTTCTTCGATTTTTTGTTCATAAACTATATATATTCTACTCTTTCCCACAAATTTCAGTTCCCGTCTGTAAGCAAGAGACAGATTTTCGTTCTAATGTTGCTCCAATCTTAATTTTTTTTCATAAACTAAAAATATTCAATTCCTCCCTCCCCTCCCCCCGAACCGAATTTCAATTCACGTCCGGAAGCGAGAGCCAGATTTCCGTGTTATGCTCTCGACAACGACCTAATCTGTTGACGAGCTCCAAGCAGGATGTGGACTTTACTTTGATTGCACCGCCTTATCAATCGTGTTATTACTACTACTATCCCCCGGTGTCAACCTTGCCTCGGCTCCTCTCAACGCACAACTTGAACTTGGACTAATCTTATCTTTGTTGTTTCATTCGGGATTTCTCTGTAATCTAGGTGTTTGGCTCATTAGCTTCCAAGTAGCAGGTTCTAGTGGTTTCACTGACAAGGTGTGAACAAAACTTCATGATACTGAAAATGTTTTTATAAAAGATTTTTTTAAAATGTTACTTTGGTTGATTTGCGTTGTCTATTAATTAGTTTGGTACGTAGTACTGGGCCTCGTTTCTGTCGGTTCGTTGTGGCTGCTGCAAGTGATCACATACCGGTAATTTCATTTTCTATTCATGATAGTAAGAATAATGTTGAAGGTATTTGTCAGGCGCATTCCATTCATTTTTATTTAAGACAATTCAAATGGGATGGTAAGATCATCCTTGTGGTGCCCTGTCCAAACGATCCTACTCTCATTCGTAGCCTTGATTGGAGAATAGTGATTTTGTTTCGAATCTCGACGTTGATAAAAAAAAAAGTATTTAGAGCTGGTTGTACTAACCATTGGTGGGTGAATAAATGGAAAAATAACAAATTAACGAGTTGTCCCCCTTGGTTACACAACATTATTTTCTTACACAATATTATTTTTGAAGTTCATTGGTTTTAAATAATTAAAATGGGGTGGTAAGATCGCCCTTGTGGTGCCCCATCTAAATGATCCGATCTTTCATCCATAGTATTAATTGGGGAACAATGATTTTGCATCAAGTTTCAATGTTATTGAAAAAAAAAAAAATCGTACCTCTACTCATAATTAACCAATTAATATTTAAATGAATCATCAGTTGGGACAATCAGCTCTTAATGGAGTAATTTTATTAGATATAAAATGACATGAATTTTACTCTCCCACATAGTCATGAGTAGGAAATAAAAGATATGACAGCCAGGTTGAGTGATCACTGATAGGAGAGTCACAATGCATGGAAATGAGGCCCCTTAGCATGGTTTGCAGTAAGTGTGAAATAAACGACGGTAAATGTCGAGGATGATTCATCAGAGCAGTCGTTGAATTAATAGATTTACTTGATCGTGATTTGCTTCTGGTATTTCTATTATCTAGTTGTAGGACCTAGAGTGAATCATATAGGCCTAGCTTGTTTTTTCGTAGCAGTAGTTATCTCACTTAGGTGTGTATGTTTCTGAGCTGGTAGATACCTTTTTTTTACAACATCTAACGCCATAATATAAAAATTATAAAAATAGAATAAAAATGAGCACGTGATTAAATAATAAAAGAAGCTTAAATCTCTCATGTGTATTCTCTCAGCCTGCAGAGTATTATTATTCATTTATTAATTCATTTATTCAGTAATTTATTAATTATTTGATAGTATTCACTCACCAGAAGATCACCAGGTTTTACTTTCGTTTCTTTTAATTTTGAAATTATATCCAAGTATTTTTTTCTCTGGATGAAAGCCATTAATTATGTTGAATTTTGATCTTAGCTATGTTTTGTTGACTTCGAAATGAAAATATAGTTCGTCATATTACTTTACGTGATGACATTATAAACCCGATGGGAATTGTGTAACCACAGCTAATAAAATACAAGTACAACTTATTAAATGTTAGTTTGTAAGAAGATAGTTCCTTTTGATTAGCATGATGAAATCATTCGAATTATTCACATCCAACAAGCTTGTAATCCGAAAATCATATTGTTAATATTTTCTATTTGTTTTTTCTCCAGATCCCGATGAACCAAGAGGCAATGGAGGATAAGAAACCGTCCCGACTAGTCGGCTCGAAGGTGTCCCAGATTGCCAACATCTTCCAGAGCATGGTGCCGGCCAAGGAGACGGAGGTGATCATCACCAACCCGGTGGCGCTGCGCAACAATCAGCGCGACGGGTCCCCCAAGCCCGAGCGACGCCGCACGACCGGCTGCGAGGAGCTGTCCCCGGCCCAGGTCACGGTCGTGCGCACCGAGAGCCACGTCGCGCGCTTCAACAACGCCCGCGCGCTCTTCGAGAAGCTGGCCGAGGACAAGAAGCCAGACAAGTTCCTCATGAACCTGTCTTCCACCAGAACCACGTCGTCCAACTCTTCTCCCGATACATCCCCCGTCCGGTCTCCCAAGCGTTCCCCCTCCCCCTCCCGCCTGTCCGGAAGTGTGGGCAGCATCGGCAGCATGGACAGTGTAGACGAGGTGGAGAACATCCGACCGAACGGACGTCAGAACGGGATGAACGGCGACGATATTGTGTCGATGACGGTGACGGAGAGGTTAGCACAGAACCGGTTCAACGGGGCAGTGACGAACAAAGTGAATGGTATGAACGGTTCGGGCGATTTCAAACGACCGGATCCGGTGAGGAAGCCGGAGAAGCCGGAAAAACCGGAGCGCAAGTTCAACAGCCGGGAACTGATCGAGAAGCAGCGCAACTGGACGTCGCACTTCTCGAAGTCGCGTTCGTCTCGGTACAACAGCGACCCGAACAAAAGCGAGGTTAGAGTGAGCGTGAGCGCGGCTAACAACTCTCAGGAGGTCGCCGAGGACAGTTCGATACCGAGCGCCAGTCCCGCGGCTCGTAGCGCTTCGTTCACGGCCGCCTCTCGTGTGATCCGATCCCCCACGTGTTCCCCCCCGCCGCCCCCCACCCGTGACGCTCCCCCCAAGCCCCTGAAGCCCCCTCCCGTGAACAACGCCACCCGGCCTGACCTGCTCCCGCCTGTCAAGAAGCCGCCGCCCGTCAACAACGCGACCCGGCCCGACCTTCAGGCGCCCACCTCGCCCACCAAGCCCCGCAAGCCCGACAAGCAGCCGCCCGGCAAGCGGTGGGAGGCGGAGCCAGCGTCGCCCGTCATGCCGGCCCTGGTGAAGTTCGGCGAGACGCAGTTCCCCAAGTCGCCCGGTAGCCCCGCGCACGAGGAGAAGAGCACCGACTCTTCCAGCACAAACTCCGACAGCATCCTACTATCACCAGGTACAGTCACGATACACTCTTCATGTCAGAGTAGGCCTATGTTTGGATGCTAGCCTTCGCGCAGTTTGAAGATATCGAGCTAAGACTCAGTTTCACGTACTGGGGAAAATAGTGGTGGTTGAGCGTGGTTTTCCTTTTCTTTTACTCCACGGGCCAAACATATCCAAACAACCAATGAACCTCATAGTTTTCCCCAACATCAGTATCATAGCAGGACTGCCTACTTTAGGCTGAACCACTATTGAGTGAAATAAGGAAGAATTTGTGAAACTCTACAAGAATAACTTGATGTAAAAAAATAATGAGAAAAGATTTTTCAAAAATAGCAAAGATGTACAAAATTTATGGATACCATTCGTCTACATTTCAATCAAGTTTCAACTCCATCATGTCACATGTGAATGTTTTTGCCAAAAAAAAATTGAATGGTGGGGCTAAATTTAACAACAAATTATTTTGCATAAAATTGTGTCCGACAGTATCATATTTGAAGACACTATTTTGGTTTTTATAGAATGTTCAAGTACGGTAATGTAGGTAATTTTAAACTTTTCACTCGGTTCTATACGTAATAACCGTTTGATAAGACAGCTAGTAAGACAACTGCTGGCATGAGATTAGGGTTGACCTTGTGCCATTGTTCATATAAGCGCTTATCAAAGACTAGAGCAGTCACTCAGCGAAACACCTTTCACAAGACATTACAGTATTTCATTCATTCGTGATTGCAGTGAACAAACTGACCCGCTTGACCCAGTCGGATAAGGCACTGCTTTGGAAACTGAGTCGGGTCGGGCGCGGTTTGAGTCTTGCGTAAGGCGTGGGTTTTTGACACCGGTCAGAATTAACTATTTCCTGTTTATTTTCACATCAAATGACCTAGCTGTCGTTGGGACCGTTTACCAGGCTAATAATTCTCATTCATCATTATTTAGACATTTGTAAAAAACATTATTTTGGAACAGAAGCAAAGATGTAATTAGGCCAATCACAATTCAATCAATCAGTCAAAGCACAAACTTCGACTTCCGCGGTTAGAAGCGTTGGTTATTACAAGAAAAATATCTAGCTGGAAAATTTGGAAGGCTGTTGGAATTGGAATTTGAAATAGACAGGTAAGCAGTGGCCTACACAAGTATACCCATGGATATGATAGATATGTTGCATTCTAGTATTTTTCTTTTAATTTTCATTATCATCATTTGAAAAAGTTTCGTACAATGTTATATAAAGTTTTACGCTAATAAAATAACCACAAAGCCTGAAACAGGCTTGTCTGTGGGTGTATACAAATTATAAAGTAGATGTACAGTACATGTGAGTAATACAAATTATATTCAAGTTAAATATCAGAAAATGTTTCATGAATGGCAAAAAAAAACAGTTTTATACAGTAATATTATAATACCGGTAATCAAGTGCAGGGTTCGTGCGAAAAATATTATCCTCATGTTGTAAGTGATATGTACATTGTTGTAGAATGTGTCAAACTAAAACTAGATAAGTAATTTCAAATCAGAAGAAATATCTAATAACATTCACCATTTTATAATACCATACAAACACTTGTTAAGTAAGTAGGCCTTCAGTTTTGAATTGTGTTTGAACATTTTTAAACTGGTCTCTACGCTGTCCTGTTGGAGGCATATAATCTTCACGTTGGTAGAGCGTGGGTTCGAGTCCTGCCCAAGGCAGTGCGAGTTGCTAAAACTGAATTGTCTGCTCACTTGGATCACCCAGTTGTTTGAACGGTCGTTAATCAACGTAATCTGTCAGATGAAATTATATTGTTTTATTGGCACTGATATAATTAGTTCCAATATTTATTTACATCCAAGTTCATTGACCTCACAATTAACCCTTGGTTCAACTCTTCTTGCATCCATGGCAGAGGAATACATTGGTAAAACAGGTCTATTTGGGTATCTCAAGAAGGATATCAACAGGTCTCTTAGTGGTGCCAAAAAATACTGTAAAATATTTTTAAAAATTGAAATGTTTTACTTTACATAAGAATAAAAGAGTGACATATATCCATGGGATGCATAAGTGAAATATTTGTTCACTTGACACTTACTACTGTAGTCGCATTTATTTTACACTGGCTGACTTTGCAGGCCCAATTTACTCGCGCCGTACGAAACGCCATTGCTTCAGCTATGCTGTCGGCCTATTCAACAGATAAATCCATTATATACAAATATTATCGTGATCAAAATATCCAAAAAGAACCTATAATATCTATTTTCCCTTCACTGTTACAGTTGCAATTGTCTAAAACATCACTCAAACATGAACCTCGAATGGAGGCACCCATCTTTGGTAGTTTTGACATTTCTATTTCCTACATCACTTCCCATTTATAATTCCTTCAGTGGTTAGGAAGTCAGTGATTTGCTGTCTCAATAGATAAAATTTAATTTAGTTTCAACAATTTGCAACTAGATGGTGTTGACAAACTTTCATTTATGATTAACGGCACGGAATTGGATGTTGGGCCAGTCCCGACATCGGACCGGAACCAACTAATTTCAATGTCGAGGCTGCTCATACAGAGGACCGCAGAGAATAACAAAATTCCACAGTTCATTCTTGGCCCACTCTTCTGTAGTATGTGGTCTGTAAAAAGCAATTGTCAAAAATTTGGGAGCATCTAACATTGCATGATTTATCAACACACCCAAGAATGTCCCCCAGTTCTATAAAGTACACTAATACTCTCAAGTGTCAACTAGTGTATATAATACATTGCTAATTACTTCACTGCAAAGACATGTTGCTAGTAAATATGTTCCTTCCATATCAGACTGGTGCAGACATTCTTATTGGCTAATGTTTCTTTAATTGCTTGATTAGGGTAAAATAGTAGGCAAGTCAAGCATACACAGACACCATCTGTCACTTAGACCACTAGCTTTTTTTGTACACTTTTTTTCCTTGAAAAAGATCTGTTGGCAAAGCATCCAGGATGATTTGGGGGGGAAATGGGTGAGGGGAAAGAGGGGAGATTCTAACCAAGAGTTATAAATAGATATTTCCCTTTGCTACTTGGGAGATATTCATATAGTCACTTTATACATATAATACATGTAGGAGTGGAGAGTGTGGTGTGGCTATTTCCTGTTGGCCAGAGTCATAGAAACCATCAGGAGTTGATTTATCCAAGCTTTCGGGGGTGACGTGATAATGCTATTGGTCGGTACCGGCGACCTATTGACCTGTCGGACATGTGTTTAAGGCTATTTTGTAGACATTGTTCAGGTATAGATTTACCTAATTGGTTGTGTGTCTTTAGTGTTTGTGTTTAACCGAGTGGAGGAAGATAAGTGGAATTAACGATTTTTTAACGTTTTTCGTTCAGGCCTGATTATATAAAAAATAATTGATTAGGCTGTTGTGATTGTGTGTTTTGTGGTGTTATTTTATATCTGTGCTAGTACTGTCATTTTTTTTTTAATTGCTGTGATAGCGAGGTGATGTTTATTTAGAGCAGTGGTACTCGAGTGAAGTTCAAAGGTAAGGATACTTACGGACGACGGACTCTCATGTTTTATCGCTGACTTGCGGTCTTTTCTTTGTCGCTTGCATGGAGATGGAGGTCTTTCAAGTTCGTAGTCGAAGTGTCTTTTACCTTCGAAACCTCTCGGACAACTCGGCCGGTTTATTTATACGTGATACATGCTTGGTTAAGCGGGTATTTCCCCCTTGTCATCTGGATTGAGTGGACCATTTATTTCAAGAAAAATCTGAAACAACTAAATCATGGCAACGAAACGGAAGCGGAACAGCACCCAATCAGAGGAACGGGTGCCCCACTATATCATCATGAGGGAATTGTTGAATTTTGTGATTTAAGAAAGTGAATTTCTGTAATTTTCAAGTTTTTAAATGTCTCTTCTTGATAGTAGCCAAGGTTGAGGTAGGTTGTGTTGTGAATGAAGCTAGAGTGAGAGAGTCGTAGTTAGAATTAGAGCGTGAACGAGGTAGATTGGTAAGACTGGAACAATGGAAAATTAAGACCAACTATTCTACATAAATTTAAAAACTCCGAAACAATTGATTCTTTAGAATTCTATTTCAACATATTTCGTACAAAATTTATATTGAGTTAGTGAAATCCGCGTATTGGTAACCTTGGTGATGAACAGTTCTAATTCCCAGTTAGAGCTACTCCCACTTTGCTAATTCCTACATTCAGTTGAATAAATAGTATGCCTAGATAATTTAGTAAAATTTCAGTTATTTTCAATTTTATTATTAATTTTTCATACTTTTTTTTTGGAAAACGGGTCAATACTGTTCTCCCCCAGGACTTTCAGTCAAAACAGGGCAGTCTAATCCGGGACAAATGTTCACCCCAGTCTGGATGCTAATGCTAGTCACACTCTCAGTGGCAGATAATGTTGACCCAGATTAATATACAGTTGATTGTTTGAATCAAAAGCGTTGACATTCTAAATTGGCTGTGATGAGACTTGCCTAGGGCCATTAAACAGTCGTGTTCAGTGTTCAGTGGTGGGCTAGATCGTTGATTTGAACCGTAAGTGTCGCTATTTATCTCGTGAAATCGTGTGTGTCTTGTGTGACTTGCATTGTTGAATCATTGTTAAATGAGTCATCGTTGAGATTAGTGTGTGGACTGAAAATAGATTGCTTTCATGATGCTTCTATCATTAAATGCAGCTACAGTGGAATCTCTTTAGTACGTTTTTCAGGGGACCAGACAAAAAAACTTGATAAAGTGACAAACTTACTAAAGAAACTATCTAACATGTGGGAGCATATGGATGGGCTGAAAAAATGAAACTTACCAAAGTGATGAATGTACTTGAGAGAAACTTACTGGAGAGATTCTACTGTGTAGGATTTTTCCTTCTTGCTTGATCATCTTCCTCTAGCCATTGAAACATTGTTGTATCTTTCGTTAACTTATTGTGTATACTTTATTGTAACGGTATTTACGATTTTTGACAAATTCATCTTTGAATCACTATTCTTTCCATGTTTTTCACAAAAAAGTGTCATTGAATAAATAATTATATCAACTCCAAGATAATTGTATGCTCTCCAATTAATATGACATTCCATTTTTGTAAATCTGTACGGTTCAAGGTGATACGTCAATGAATTTCATCGCATCGCATCATCATCGCAAACTGATTGATTCCACAAAAACAGAGAGTCATAATCAATAAAGAGCATAAAATTATCTTGGGGTTGGTACAGTAGAACCCCTTTGGTACTTTTTTCAGGGGACCAGACAAAAATAACTTACTAAGGTGAAAAACTTACTAAAGAAACTATTCAACATGTAGGTGCATATGGATGGGGTTAGAAAATAAAACTTACCAAGGTGAAAAATGTACTAACGAGAAACTTACTGAAGAGGTTCTACTGTATACTTTTTTATTCAATCACACTTGTTTGTAAACATATAAAAAAATAGTAGAGATGAATGTCTGTATTCCCTTCACCAGCTTGTTGATGGAGGTCCGTATACTGACTCACCGTCGCGTTGGTTACAGGTAGAAACAGTGATGTGATGAGCGAGGGCGACAAGCGGCTGCGAGAAGAGGACTTCGGGGAGGTCCGCCAGGACGTGGCTCACGTGGACAAGCGCAAGAAGGTGGTGTCGTGCGTCAACGTGCGCCTCCAAGCCGCCGGACTCGGCCCCACTAAGCCGTCGACAATCCGCTCCTCCTCCGGATCCATCCACGGCTTCGAGTCGGACGCGGAAGAAGTCGCCGACCAGCCTCCGATCATCAACTCTGTCCTCCGCGACCTCGAAGCATCCCACGACGAGATCCTCCCCGCGGCCCGCTACACGGAGATCACCAATCAGAACTACACGGCCGACGGCATGGGCAAGAACGGTTCCGTCGAACCAATCATACCCGCGCCTCGGATCATCTCGAAAGAAACGTTTAGTGACGAAACGAATCGGACATTTTTACCGAAAACCAGTGTGGATCTGATTGGCGGTAGTGGCTACGTGGCGACGCCTTCCGACGCGCTAGACTACCTGTTGAGCAAGCGCGACAGCGAGATTGTTCGGCGGAGCGTGGAGCCGCCGAAAGTGCCGTCTCCGGAGGACGAGGTGGCGGAGCTGAAGGAGCTGTCGGCGGAGAGCGTGCTGGACCTGCAGGACGTGGAATACGCGGACGCAGACGGAGAGGAGGGGAGCGAGGAGGAGGGGCAAGAGGAGGACGGCGGCGGTCAAGCGGTAACGACGCCCGTCAAGCCGGACGGGCCAGACGCGATGACGCCCGACGAAGCGGAGAACCTCCTCAGTTCGAGGTCAGTACAAGTCGGCGTTGACAACTGGGGAAACGTAATCCGGGGCTATTTTGTGTATATAAAAATGTGAAGAAACAATTAAGCCAGTGACCGATCTTCACTATAGCCCTAGTTCTAGATTTTGTGAACCTTCAGATCATTTAATTCCCAAATATCCATTAACATAATTAATAATTAATATGTCTGGAATGCAGTTAACATCTGTGTTTGTTTGCTCTGATTCAAAGTTCTTACATTTCCTCTAATTTCCTTTATTCTTTTGATCGTATATAATTGGTTTATTTTGCTGCCATTATTTTTTGTCTGGATCCAGAATTGTTTTTAATTACCGGGGATTACCGAACTGTCAGTTAACTTGTATTTATTTGTTCATTCGATTACAGTGCAGTAAACTGAATTATAGCTAATGGTGAATCTTCAAATGATCATTCAGTAAATATTTCGTTTTGCATTTTTAGTAATTCTGATTTGAAATGAGACTTCAACATAGCGGTACTAATCCCTTGAGCTAATCAGTTAATGTTGAGTGTGCCAAGGTAGCCTAGGCTATTATCAGCAATTAGCCACAGTACTGTGGCCTATTATGCTCATGATGGCTTCCCACTGTACACTCAATGGAAACAGTTGAATTTACTCTAAGGCCTGGTATTACCAAGTCCAGTTAGCAGTTATCTGAGAGTTGATGAAAACAAATATTCCAGGTAACCATGGTGATAACAGATTTTATCTGTCAGTTGAAGCTACTCCCACGTTGGTAATACCGGGCCTAAATCAAGTACCTCATAACTTCTAAATAAACGCTACGGTACTAACATAGTACGTACACTATTATAGGACACTACATAACTTGACATCTACCAACATAACAAACACAAATATCATTGTTATGTTGGCGTAGCTGCGGTATTTTTAGGTATTACGATATTTTAGAACGAGTTTTGCGATGAGAAACGTAAACGCATCTTCTAAAAGCGTGAAAATCCTTGACTTTGCATCGATAAAATTTCATCCAAGTTTTCATAATAATTGTTTAGTTTGTAGACAACAAACTTCTTTTGCGGATACAAGTTAAATGCATGTTGCAGGCTACATAACTGCAGCGTACGCATGAAACCCGATTAGTCTTGCCAACCTTAGAGTAGCTCACTGATAGGGGCGTTTCCCCGTGGCTCATTCCCCTAAGGCACTGCTTCAGAAACTGAAGTCGGGCGTAGGTTCGATTCCCGTATAAGGTGTAAACATCATTCATGTATCATTTGTACCCCCCGATAACGTAGCTGCTAGTGGGGTCGTTAAACAAACAATAATCGTCTTCTACTTCCTAGAATTATGCAGATATTGGTATGCACTATTTTCCGTTGATCCGTGTTAGCTCGTGAAAGGTTGGCAATGTGACTCACAGATGAATTCCTGGTCTTCCCGTCTGTATATATTGTAAGGTCTATGGTCTCTTCGACTTGACACTATGCAAGTGAATGCACTAATTTGCCATGCTAGATGATAGTAATAATATAGTTTTATATAGGCCTATTGACATAGTTTTGGCAGAAGCTTTGTTTAAAAAATTGTTTAAGATGTCAGAAAAACAACTCACTTCAATTTCATATAATTTTTCATAAAATATGGTATGTGTGTACACAGTATCATTGTAAATTTCCCGAGCTGAAAAAATATGAGTAATTATTATATTTTCACCATGAATTTTTTTTTTTCAAATTCAGGGTAATGGTAATGGTAATGGGCATGAAGTCCCAACATGACTGATGGCTATGCCCAGATTAATTCATTATTGAGAAATATTTCAGAATAATTTAGATTATTTCAGTATTTTAAAATGAGATGTTGCGTGCACCCTTGTGCTAGGAAATACAGTTTTTATGTTGCTGATGCTCTATTAACGGGCAGAATGGAATCTACATAAAAATGATGCTTGTGCCCTAGAAAAAAAATTGATCGTGAAAATGTCGTCGCTTACACCGTATTTGTCATACGATGCAGCGTAAAGATAAATGAATGAATAAACTTTATTTACTTGGAATACATACATTAAAGACAGTACATGAGTATTTGTTGGTAAATGTCCCAATATCTTAATTATAACCAATTCTAAATCTAATACTCTTCTTCTGAAGGTTTTCTGACAAAAAAATATAAAATTTAAAAAGTCGAAAAAAGGGCGATAACGTCTTTCTGCCAAAACTGGGGTCGATATCTAGCATAGTTCTGCTTCCATGCCATTAACTAATAATATGCTCTCTTTCTGTTTGCTCGCTCTTTTGCACCCCACACACACTTTGCGTGCGTTCAGGATTCTGGAAAAGAAAATACGGTAAGTTTTATCGCATATTAACTATTGTATTTCGTGCTGCGAGGGTTGGCAGTCCTGCTCCACCGTTCCCGCCGGCAACAGTCTCTTGATAAACGTAAACTAACCTCGACGAATTGACGACTCGAAGTGGGCGTGGCTTAACCAGTTGGATCTATATCATTTGTGGTGATTTGGAGATACTCCGATTGGATATTTGAATTTCACTACATTTCTAACAGCCCTGTTGATTGGATGTTATGATTTGTGACGTCAATGAGGCGGAGAATGCGAGTCGTCAACTGTAAGAATGTGCCCATTTCTTTCCATTTAAATTCTATGTGGGAAAATGAATATCTCGGAAGATATTATTATTATTTATTATCATTTATTTTTGATACACAGTACATTATGTACATAAGTTTTAAATGTAGTGTACTGCTGGTGGTAAGAATAGAGTAAGAATAAAGTATAATAAACCTGTTTTTGAGTGGAATAAGATATAATGTAAAACAACTTATTATTGTGTGAAAAACACGCTTTTATTGATTCCTTGAAAATACATTACTGATAGTGTCACAGTATGAAATGAATGTTCAGACTGTAGGTATAGATGTCACGAACATAACACCGTCTTGAAAATGGCCATGAATTTCCTATTGGCTTGTGATGGCAGAAAATTTGACACTGACCGGTTGGCGGGGGGGGGGGGGGGGGGGATTCATCCCAGCGAAACGGTTGGGGCTGTTGACCCACCAACACTCGCGGCACAAAGTATAATGCAACTGATAACACTCTTTTACCTTGACATTCCTACTAATATGTTAATAATCACTCTGCTTTTTAATCTACTTTCTCTGAGTTATGCTTGTCGGGTCGTAGAAAGAATGTCAACTTTTACCCATGTTAATAGTCAACGCTGTGGTTATAACATGATTTCACACCGCCCTACTAATTACCTGTCTTGGAACTTGATTATGTTTGATGACTCTGTGATAGTCTGTTGATGATAATAAGTTAATTGATTTGTCTGACCAATAGATTAGTGCACCATGTTGTATAGCACTGGACTAATGATAGACAACTGTATGCTAGTAATGTGGGCCAATGATCTAGAATTATCAAGTGGGTTGCTCTCGTCTATGTTACTTCCTTGATGGAATTTAGAAGAAGAAAAATTCATTTGTTTTCATTTATTTAGAAAATTATTCAGCAATTTTCTGTGGAATTTTCTGCTTTGTGGAAAGGTTGTTTTTTCAGCCTACATTCCACATATATTCATGAAAGAACTGAAAAAGGATGTTCAAATGTTTATATTGAATTTTAGGTCAGTGAACAAAACTAGGAATAAAAACAAAACTACGTACAAAATATTAAATAGTGCAGTAGAGAGAGAATGACAATTTAATTGACGGCTGTCCGCATAGCGGGATACCAAGATGGTACAGCGTAATATAGTCAATACATAGTACAATGGTTATTTACAAAAGTGATGAAAAATTGATTACAGAAAAATCCTGAAATATTATAAAACTAATTTAATTGAGGGTAGATTACAAAGGTATGAAAAAAAATATGGAAATGGAAAAAGGTAATAGAAAAAGAAGGTATTATTAATATTATCAAAAAAGATGGAAATTATTTGAAAGAATATAAATGGTGCTGTAAAAGACCTACCGAATCTATCAAAACTGAGTTTACAATATTTCTTAATAATCAATAATTAATAATTAATAATCAGTTCCTTAGTCAGCACCAGCTATTTATACTGTCCACACAGCTGTGAATGGAAAAGAGTAATTGGAATCATCATCAGTAATTGCAGTGATTTAATTCATTATTTATTGAATCAATATAATATACATTTTAAAAATATACCGGATAAATGTTCACCAATAGACGATGTAGGGCCTACATGATAATATTTGTTTGTAGCAAGTGGAAAGTTTGAGCATTGTGGATTCAGCATAACGTTTTGCTTTCAAGGACACTGATAGTAGGCTACACTTGAAATTATATTAGGTATGGTTTTGAATTTGTTGTTGGGCCTTGGTTCAACAGCTTCCCAAAAGTTATGTGTACTTTCAAATAGCAGTAATTTATTGATCGTTTGCTTGATTTTTATTCACTTGTATATCACTTTACCATCTGTTTAGATGCCATCTGTTTCCCCATCAGTTTGAAATCTGAAACATTTTCAATTATATACTACAATTAACCCTACCAACATTAATACAATTAAACTGATTGTTTCATTAGATCACCAATAGAATAAGCAGGAATGAAATGTTTTCCTGTAAGGATTACGTTGGAAAATGGTTCAAAATTCCAACTCCATAATATGTATAGATCTGTCTCTGTTTCTCAACTGCTTTCAAGTTATTTTCCATTCACAACGAAAATTAGCAACAAACTCAATTTTGAGAATAAGGTTGGTCCAATGATATTTGATGTCCCGGTTCACAACACCACGCAGTAGCAGCAAGGAATCAGCCGTGAGAGCAATGTTTACAGACTCTAAACAGCGCTCCTAGTTTTATATCAAGCTGTAAACCACGGCCAGTCAGATGACAATTACCAACATGTGAAGAACTAGAAGCCACATGGATCAGCTGCTGATATAAACAAGCCATCTCATTGGCTGTTTCTTACCGCTAAATTGTTTCTGTGAATAGCTATGAAAACTTACTCTTGCTCTTGAAGTCGAGCGCACTATTAATATCTGTTGTGAATGAGTCTTTAGCCTCCCGACGCGATACTGAATGACGAGCGTTGAAAGAACTAACGGTCGCGGTGTGCGTTCCAGGCAAGAGGGTCTCCTGTCGGACGAAGAGGCTCAGGAAGTGGTCCGGCTGCTCTCCCCGTCGGAAGAGCAGGAACGAGAGCGGGACGACCCGGAGTGGCTGGCGGAAGTCCTGTCTGCCTCCAGCAACTCACTGTTGAACGAGTCGACGCTGCACGACTCCACCCTGGACGGCAGGTCGCGCAGCGAGATCAGCGCGACCATGGAGGACTCGATGACCTCGAGCCGGATAGGTGAGGTCACGCACATAGCGGTCACATTAAGTGATCAAACAAGCTACATTAAAATGCATCCTGAAATATATATATATATATATACATTGGATTTAACGATGCTCTGTACTGATTACTAGGATCTATTGGCGTCGGTGAATGATATATGAGATGATGGGATGATGAGATGAGAGGTTATTTCATTAGGTGTTTTTGGATAGTGTGAAGGTGTCAGTCGTGACCTGTTGTTAAGAAACCATTCCAGTATCAACCTGAACGACAGAGGGAAACCACGAAAAACCCCTGTCAGGATGGTCGACCATGGCGAGAATCGAACCCCCGTCTCCTGAATGACAGTTCAGTGTTATAACCACTCGACCACTTGTCTCAGTATCTCACAATATAAGAATAATAATAGTAAAACATTGTGAAAAGAATATTAAAGAATAATTGAATAATAATAATAATAATAATATCAGGAAGCAATTCAGACTTAGCATGTAACATCATGCTACTTCACATAATAACTTGAACAACAAATAATAATAATAATAATTTAAACGTGAACGTGGTGAAAGCTGACGATGTTGACATGTTTATTCCGGCCGCAGGCTCACAGTCGGGCTCGGACCTTCTGGGTTCGGTGAGCAGCCTGACGGACCAAGAGGGCGGCGACGACGGCAAGACGGACCAGGAGGGGGGAGACGAGGAGGACGGCCAGTACGACGGCTTCTTCCCCGAGCCCGGCAAGATCATCATCGTCGAGAACGGCGTGCACTACTACGAGGACGGGCACTTCTGGATGGAGGTACCCGGGATTCCGGACCCGGAGGAGGACGAGGATGCCCACCTGCCCATACCCGTCAAGCAGAATATGAAGGTCAAGTTCAGCACGAGCCCCATTCAGGTATTGGAAATTGAATTATATATATCTCAAACCCAGATAACCAATTAAATTGGGCCAGGGGATGTTTCCACCAGTTTTTTTAGGGCAAACTTCTCATATCAATCGGTTCCTGCCGGTTCTAACTTATTCCTCCTCTTCTTCACTACTGCTAGGCCTATCCTTTGTTTCTTCTTCTCTTCCTACGAGTTCCCTCCAACGTTCTCTATTCTCCCACCATCTCTCCTCTTCCACTTTTTCCCATTTTTCTCCTCGGTTAACTACTCCACACTTCACTCCCTCATGCCACTTTTCTCTTGGTCTTCCAACTCTTCTCTTAGCTCCATTGTTTTCTAATATGAAATTTAATTAATGAATTTATTTATATTGGGTTCAACGATCTACTGTACTGATGGCTACAATTTATTGGCGTCAGTATGAGATGATGGGATGAAAGGTCATTTTATTATGTGCTTTTGGATAGTGAGGAGTTGGTCGTAGCCTGACCCAACGTTCTAACACAACTTTTCGGTTACGACCAAATAAATGCAAAATTCTCCTGCATTTGAAATGTTGCTTGCATCCTTTTAATAGTGAGTGTTCCGTATGGTTTGCTCTGTATCAATAGGTAAAATGATATTTAGCTGAAAACATACCTGTAGCTATTCCTCGACAAATGAGGTGCTTATGAAGAATTGCTTCCTCCATTTTAAAACATTTATATACCTAGAAGTATAAAGATGTGGCTCACGTCATATTTGTAATTCGAGTTGGTATACCGAGGCTTGTCAGAAAAAATATCAAAGCACCTGACGTATTCCTGCCAAAACTGGGTCAATGTGCTACAACTTGTACCAATTGTACAACCTAACCTCACTTCTCACCGCACGTCCGATATGTTCCAGGTGTTCAGCACGTTCTCGGTGAACGACTACGACCGGCGTAACGACGACGTGGACCCGGTGGCAGCGTCTGCCGAGTACGAGCTGGAGAAGCGCGTGGAGAAGATGGACGTGTTCCCCGTAGAGCTCATCAAGGGTCCCGAGGGACTGGGACTCAGCATCATAGGTACATTCATTCAACACAATCTGCTCGGGAATATCTTCCTCGAGCGGGGTCGGCAAAAACTCGGGTTTTCAGTCGAAAGTCTAGCAATAGTGACTGATATTACTATCGTTATTTATAGCCTCAAAGTCTTGAAACAACCAAGAGGTGCCGCTTCTGAATGGTCTAATTGATTCATCCTCGGCCTCAATTGGTAAATCATGATTGTACATCGGGATTTTGATCTTGGACAGTTGGTTTAACTTCGATAATTTCTACCAAATTTATTTTGTGCCGAAAAATTTGTTATGATGCCATGTAAACTGCCTTCTAGCCACGGCCTTCATCTTCTCAAGACGGCATTAGATTTATGTTGACACACATGCCTTCTTTCAAGTACTTCCAAATATAAATGTGAAACAAGGTATTTACTATTTATTATTTATGCATATGAACCTCAGGATCTACATTCAACTTCTTGATTTGAAAGACTGCACATTTGGATTCAAAGAAGCCGTGGCTGTCATCACGAAAATGATCTGTTGAAAAATTGTAGTGAGAAACCGTAACAAAATTTGAACCAAAATTTCGTTGGTCGACCCGAAAAAAAATGTGCAGTGGAAACCAGGTTAACGTGGCTAACGCAGGTGTTTTTGTTGTGCCAGGCATGGGAGTGGGGGCCGACGCTGGTCTGGAGAAGCTCGGAATCTTCGTCAAGACCATCACGGAGAACGGAGCGGCAGCCAAGGACGAGCGAATACAGGTAATTTTTTGATCCAACCCATATGCACCACATGTTGAATAGGTACAGTAGAACGTCGTTTATACGACTTTCAGGGGACTGAGAAAAAAAATCGTATAAATGGATAAACGTATAAATGATTTATTAATGAATCTGGGTTCAAACATTTACCCACTGCATAATCAATGTTTTTTTTTTGGTCTTTATTTTCTTGTGTATGATGTTTTTGATCTGGTCTGTAAGTAATGACGCGTCACAGCTCTCCCCTCCGCCCCCTCACCAACCATCAAGCCACTACAGCATGCCATTATGTCCTTGACAGCTCTCAGATGACATGTGCTTTGTGAGAGACAGACGCAGACATTTACCAATGCTCATAGCAACCAATTAACACTGTCCAGACGACTCCTAGTGTGGCATTTACTTCAAATGTTTGACATGACATTGACAGAATTACATTTTTTTGTTTTTCTGTCCCTGTTAGAAAAGGAATATTATTGAAATGACATTTGACTTCAAACAATGAAAAGCGATCATCATTGCCTTTTTAAAATACTTCGATTTTGAAATCACTTCTTGTTGACATGAAAGAAATGCGCTCCTGCACACGCCTTACATACCCCCTCCCCCCCCCTAACCCCCTCCCACACATTATTAGCTGTCACTGGCTGGGCAAATGTGCCAGTGTGATTGCAACATTCTTGGCAGTGTGCTTCCAAACCTTGAGGTTGGAGGTCCTGTTGCTCTAAAGAGTGATGATTGGTTTAGGAAAATGATGCGTCTCTTCATGTATATTAAGTGATTTAGGACTAGACAATATCTATAAATATTTTTTGGGGTGGGAAGAACCTGGGTAGGAGTGAAGAAGTCATGATGAGGTGGTATTTTTACTAGGATAAACAGGTGTGCTTACGCATGTGTTGTTTACGTTTTTGGGTTTTCACGACTTTATGATGAACACATGACTAGAATTATTGAAAATGTTGGAAGGAGACAAGAAATTCAGTTGTATATACGAAAAGTCGTGAATAAATGAGTTGTATAATGGAAGAAATTTAACATGTAGTCTTATGGAGAATGGTTGGGACCACCTGGAAAAGTCGTATAAATGTAAAAATCGTATAAATGAGAATCGTACAACTGACGTTCTACTGTAGTTTCAATAATAAGTTTTTCATGTTCATACTTTTTTTTAGTCTGGTGCCCTGAAAAACGTATAAACGAAGTTCCACTGTTTGCCTCTTTTCTAAGAATATTATTTCAAAATTGAGCGTAATCCTGGCACTGTGGCTTACTTATTTCGTACTTAATGCTTAATGCGGTGAATTAAAAATCCAATTTTCGTTTTTAAATAGCTAAAAGAGGTGAATTGTTGTTGACTATTTTTACAAGGATCGATTTTAGTGGTGAAATAGCATTTGCAGAGTTTCATCACCATTTTGGAGAATTTTCACAGATTTTGGTTTACGGACTTTTTAATTTCTTTCGTGTGGATAGGGTTTGTTGGTTAATAATAATACCATTACGTAAGCCTACTGTTATTTATAATTATTACTTGAAAAAAAAAATGAATTTCGTGCATTTATGCGATGTTTGTGAGTAAAAAGACAATCGCAGAAAAAATAATTTTGCAAAAATTCACAAAAATAACAATAGGTTTTTTTGAACTTGCTAAGACATGAAACGTAAACACATTGAAGAATAAATCACTTCACAAACAATTTGCGTTGATCGTTGAAACTCCAAATGCTTGCCTCTGCCGATGTGTGAATGAAATGTCCGATGTCGCGCAGGTGAACGACCAGATCATCGAGGTGGACGCCAAGTCGCTGGTGGGCGTGACGCAGGCGTACGCGGCGTCGGTCCTGCGCAACACGTGCGGCCTGGTCAAGTTCCTGATCGGGCGCGAGCGTGACTCGAAGAACAGCGAGGTGGCTCTGCTGATAAAGCAGTCGCTGCAGGCGGACCGCGAGAGGGACGAGCACCGCCGGCACATGGAGCAGCAGCAGACCACCCCCCCGCGCACCACCTCCAGGGGCTACCACCATCTCACGGACCCCACGTAGGTCAACTCTTACACCCTCAAGTTACAGCTTTTTTTTTTTGTCACAATTTGATTTTTGTGTGTGTCACATTTGATTTTTTCTCTTTGTCACATTTGATTTTGTTTCTCTGTCACATTTGATTTTTTTCCTTGTGACGTTTGATTTTTTCTTTGTGACATTTTATTTTTTTCTTCATGACATTTTATTTTTTTCCGTGTCACATTTGAATTTTGTGTGTGTCACATTTGATTTTTTCTCTTTGTCACATTTGATTTTGTTTCTCTGTCACATTTGATTTTTTCCTTGTGACGTTTGATTTTTTCTTTGTGACATTTTATTTTTTTCTTCATGACATTTTATTTTTTTCTGTGTCACATTTGAATTCTGTGTGTCACATTTCATTTTTTTCTCTTTGTCACATTTTATTTTGTTTCTCTGTCACATTTGATTTTTTCCTTGTGACATTTGATTTTTTTTTCTGTGTCACATTTGAATTTTGTGTGTGTCACATTTCATTTCGTTTCTTTGTCACATTTGATTTTGTTTCTTTGTCACATTTGATTTTTGTTTGTGTCACACTTGATAATCTAGGGCTGTGATATCACCCCTGTGACAAATGATCCCAAACTTTCATCCTTCACCTTTATACGGAAACAATGACTTTGTGTCAAGTTTTCAATGTTGATGAAAAAAATTTATAATAGTTTATACGACTAAAATACAGTTGTTTTTTGGCTAAAAAGAATCGTTCATTGTCTGATCAGCAGAAAAAAATTACCTGAAAAATAATTCTCGTTGGCTAAATGTAATTGATTCATAATCAATTATAACTAATCCAAGATATATATGTATATATCTTTCCCAGATAACCAATTAAATTGGGCAAGGGGGTGTTTCCACCGATTCATCTAGGGCAGGATTCATCTCTCCATCGGTTCCTGCCAGTTCCGACTTCTTCCTCTTCTTCTTCACCACTACTTTCCTCTTCTTCTTCTTCTCTTCCTACGAGTTCCTTCCACCGTTCCCTATCCTCCCACCATCTCTCATCTATCACTACCTCCCATTTTTCTCCTCGGTTGACTACACCGCATTTTACTCCCTCCTGCCACCTTTCTCTCGGCCTTCCAACTCTTCTCTTAGCTCCATCTTTTTCCGCTAATCCAAGAGATTATTGCTAAAATAGCAATAAGACCATCATTAAATGAATGGTGATCCATATGGTGATATGATATTGTATTGGTGACCTGTCAGACTATATACCTTGGACATGCATATTCAACTATTTTATATTTACAGCACTTACTAAGTAGAAACAATCTCACTTATTGAGATTTATTTCCACCCCGCATAACCTACTGTTGGTGGGATCATCAAGCAACCAATAACTAACATTTGTCTAATACTAGGGGTAGGCCTACTACTTTGAACTAGGGTTGCCAATCATGTCAAAAAGTTGCATTGATTAATCACATTTCTTATAACAATTGATCGAACAATAATTCATTATCTTGGGACTAAAAAATGGTTGGTAGTCGTTTTATTCGATTAACCAAAAAGGTAATAGACAAAATAATAATGCAAATATATTAAGTAGGCCTACTTTCTTACTTTCCATGTCCAGTTAAACACAATCTTTCCGAAAATTTGTCATTGCTGTTACATCGGAAAACACGAAATATAATGAGTGTATCGCTGTGAAGCGAGCATCAAGTGACTGACTGTCTCGTTTCCGCAGCACCAACTCTCCCGAGCGGTCTGAAGACAGCAGCACCACGCTGCCACTGTCCGGCACCTCCCCCACCACCTCCTCCTCGTCCGAGGCTCCCCTCAGCCCGCCCGGCACCTCCGACAACATCTTCGAGCAGGAGCCGCCCGGCGGGGTCGGCGACCTTGACGCCATCAGGAGGCTGCTCGTCGAGGTACGCACGTCTTTCTACCGCGGCTTATCACATTTCATCCTCGTCTTATTGTATACGTGCGGTCACGTAAAGTGGTCGATCTTACGCACATTAAACATTTGCACGTACACTGTTCTTGGTTGTTACAATATTCATTTTACGCACATTGAAATGCATCGCAAAAAGAATTCACGGACATCGAATGGAATAAAACCACCTCGCTGTCGGTGTTACTCAAAAATGAGGGGTTTTAGTCGGTAAGAATCCGACACAAGGGTCTCATGCAAGATTTTCCCTCCTCAACAAAAAAAAAAGACAATGTGCATAAACACTTTTCACAAAGTACAGTTTATGAATAAAATTAACAGTAAAATATACATACCATACTTGGATACCTTAGCTTTCAATATACATTTCGGAATAGCCATTTTAAGTGACCGTGAGTGTACTTGGATTCTGTTTGTAGTATTTATTATTCACAGTATTTTATTGTTCCGATAGTTACTTCTTTCACTATAGTCATTCAGTCATGGTTGTTTTTTTATAGTTATTTTTCATAATTATTTTATTACAGTTATTTCATTATAGTTATTTTTTCATATATTTTCTAAATAAACTTCTGAATGTCATACCGTCATTCTGTCTCAGTTAGCTTGGAATTGGAGTCACCTTGGGCGTGGGTTCGAGTCCAGCGAAGGGCATAGAGTTTTGTAAACATGATTCGTCTGCCATCTGCTTCTTTGTACCCCCAAATAACCCAGCTGTTCATGGGGTTGTTTAGCAATCAATAAGCATCACCTCTTGGATTTATTTCATTTGTGACTATTTTACTATTACTTCATCGTGCAAGACCATTTACAGAGCCCAGCAAATACTCTGCATAATTAGAGTTATTCAATCATCAAAAGAGAGAAATGGATCTTTCTTTGAGTTTTCAAAAGTGATAATAGCCTTAGTTGATCAAAATTTGGTAAAATTGAGCATTGCAAAGTTGAGCCCCATATCTTAGAAGACATTTAAAGCCAGCAAGATATTTTGTTTTGTATTTTGTTGAAAACGATTTTCATTTAGCTCTCGGTAAATTATTTCTGTAGTGTACAAAATATTCAATCATCAAACTAATAGAGTAAATATTTATCCTTGTTTTCAAAAGTAACAATTGACTTAGTTGATCAAAATTTGGTAAAACTGCATGTAAACATTGAGTCTTATATCTTAGCAGACATTGAATGTAGCAAAATATTTTGTTTTGTATTCGATTGAAATCCATTTATATTTAGCTCTCTGTAAATTATTTCTGTTGGTTACATCTTGTATTTCTTTTGGGTTTTAATTTGTTTCTGTTTTGTTGTATTCCTTGTTTTATTTGTTTGTGAATATTGTTTTCTCGGTGTGTACGTTCAGACTCGGTTCAAGTTGAACCTCGCTGACGGTGACAACGCCAAGCTCAAGGCCAAGGTGAGGACACATCATTTGCTCGTTTCTTTCTATATCATTTCTAGGGGTGTGCGAAGACATGTTTTTTATTTCGAACCGAATCTTCGTCTAAATTACCGAAACCGAATCTTTTTAATATGCATTGTGAAGCGTGTAATGGGACAAACGACACTGCTGATCAAGTTACACTTGATCCAGGAAGTGAAAACTTTTCTCAGTATTCTCATAATTAACCCTGCATAAAACATTGTATGCAGCACAAGTCTAACCATTACAGTAATTGTTCTTGACAATGGAGATTGCAATGTTGCCACATTTTTGGCGCCAAGATTTCACATTTTTTTATTCTTCTCTGTTGGACTGAATTCGAATCTGAAAGTGGATTCGGATTCAATTCGAAAAACATGGATTCGCACACCCCTAATCATTTTACTACAGTGAAACCTCGATGCATCGTTCCCCAATCTTTCATTTTCCCGCTTCTGCCATTTATTTTTATCCCACCTACTCCCATATAACCTGAGTTGAATTTAAATTTTCAAGGATGGATCGTTTTCCCGCACGGACGGTGTGTTTCTCCTGGTCCCTTGGAAAACGATGCATGAAGGTTTTATTGTGTTCTTTGCTCGTTGGATATTCTTTGCTTGCTGTACTTTAGTTTAATGCTTCTAGTTTTATTTTGTTTCCACTTCAAGTAAACTTGATATTATTCGTCTTTGGAAAGTAGAGCTAGACTATTGTTCACGTTTAATTTGTTCCAGACCAAGTTTCAAATTCCATCTTGTTCCGATAAGAAAGAATGTAATATGAGCAGTAGACCTAGCGTTATAAACTCGAGATCTTCTTGGTCGATTTATTCATATCAACCTTGTTTTGTAATCGATAATCAACTTACCAACCTGTTGACATATATTTCAAATATATGTCTGACGATTACAATATCACACTTTGTGCTGAGTAACCTGTTGAGCAAAGATTATTACAGTGGAACCTTATTCAGTATGTCTCTCAGGGGACCAGACTGGAAAAATGTATTAATATGGAAAACTTATTACTGAAACTATTCAACATAGAAAACATATGAATGAGTCCAAAAAATGATACTTATAAATGTAATGAATGTATAAACGAGGAATTTAGAAATGAGGTTCTACCGTATTACGATCGCCCGTCTAATGTACGAGTGGATGTGCCATGTGATGTCTAACATTGTTGTCCGCAGCTGACGGAGATGGAGGGCGTTGCCCCCGACAACGAGGAGTTCATCGAGCGTCTGCGCCAGTCGTCGTTGCGGCTGCGCGAGACGGAACGCAGCTTCTACGCGGCCAAGAAGGACGTGGCCAGCTACCAGGAGATGATCGAGCAGTCCCAGGGCCAGTACCTGGCGCTCGAGAAGAAGTACTGCAAGGCCAAGAGGCTCCTGAGGGAGTTCCAGCAGCGGGAACAGGACATGGTACACCGGGAAGAGTTCTACTTGCAGCTGATACAGGAGAACGATATCGAGTATAACGCGCTAGTCAAATCGCTCAAAGATCGGGTAAGTTGGGACTGAAAGCCGTTTCTCAACAGAAATGAGTTTTAAGCTTCTTTTCACTACAGTAAACCTCCATTAAATCAAACTTGAATTCATCTATATATATATATCTCAAAGCCAGATAACCAATTAAATTGGGCCAGGGGGTGTTTCCACCAGTTTTTCTAGGGCAGACTTCTCATATCAATCGGTTCCTGCCAGTTCCGACTTCTTCCTCCTCTTCTTCACTACTGCTATTCATCTATAAATACCAATTTTAAATTAGCCTACATAACTTTGAATTATCAAAATGTTGAAACTACTAGATTAAGTAACGATTATTTTTTGTAGAAAAACTATCAGCCCTGGAAGAGAGGGACTATTATGAGTACTTAACAATGTATAACAATACGTAATGACTTATTTATTTACTTATGTATCTTCCTAAGCTGTTACTCTTGAATAAATAAATAGATAGCATTAAGATATTGGTACAAAACTCTTTAGGGACAATAATTTCTGTTGGAATTACAGTAAAAGTCTGAATTAGCAGAGTTTGAATTAATGAGCACTGTTTATTATATGCTTGTGTTCACAAAAGAAGGTCGTCCACCAACATAACAAACACAAATATCACCCTTGTATTCGTATAGCTGTAGTATTTTCATGTTGAAGCTAACGATAAGAAACACAACTACATCTTTCAAAAGTATTGAATTTTGAAATTGCAAATTTACGATAGATCATGTCTTCACCGAAGATTTTTCAGTTATTTAGTTCAAAGACGACATTCTATCTTGGATACAAGTATAGCGGGTAGTGTTGCGTTTAGGATCTTTCAGAATCACGTCAAATTGTAATTCCACAGGCATTGTAATTTGAAATATTTATTTCTCAGATGCATTCCATTCTTCATTCCTGCTGAGAAAGAGATTGTTTCATTGCAGGCCTACGTCCCTTTATTTATTCTCAAATGTTGATGAATTTATTACAATCTGGTGAAAAAGAATTGAGCCTACCCAAAATTTGTTGCATACCGGTACTTCAATCACAGTCGGACATTCGATTGGCTAGTCGTCATTATTTTACTGACGTTCTTCTAATAAATTGATTTTGTCAATCCTATTGAAACGAATCAATTAGGTATACATTAGAACTTAGTGGGTAAGTTTCTCGTAAGTACATTTACATCCTCAAAGCCCAGTAACCCCCTAACGGTACTTGGCTCAATTTTAACTTTCATCTGAATTGTTTGTAACGTAATGTGTAAAAAATTGTCAAGGGTATACGGCTAAAAGAAGTAGTTTTAAAATCTGTATACGCTTGGCAGTTATGCGATATGAGCTAAATTGTTATAGCACATACCGTCATGAAGATATTAAAAGTAGTATCTGTTTCCTCTTTTTTAGAATTTTGATACCGTACCTCATAGTGTTCAAAAGTTATCACGAAAAAAATGATAGTTCACTTGATCGACTTGCATGGACTCTCAATACAGTGAAACCTCTATCCATCGTTTTTCAAGGGGCAAAGAAAAGAAAATCATCCATGCAGGAAAACGATCCATCCAGGAAAATTTAGCATTGATTATAAATGTGAGTGGGGTTGGACAAAATGAATGATACAAGCAGGAAAACGATGGATCCGGGAACGACGCATAGAGATTTCACTGTACAAACAAACTCACAGTTGCCTGTACTGTAGTACATTTTTCACCATAATAATTTTTTTCACTCTGATCCCTTGATGAACTTTTGCCAACCTCTAACCGCATAAACCTGCGCCCGTCGTCATGTTAACGCGTCCCGTTCGTACCCGCAGGTGATTGCGCTGGAGCAGGAGTTGCTGCAGACCCAGCGTGCCGCGGGACTACCCGCCGTGCTGCCCGCGCTCCGCCAGCTGACCCCGCAGCTGACACGGCGCCGCGACCACCCCCCGCCCGTCAAGCCCCTCCTCCAACAGCTCGAGGACGAGCTCTCCGACACCGAGATATCCGACATCAGCCCGGAGGATCCCGGAGACAAGACCGCCACGGTAGAGAGAAAGGTGCGCTGAAGACTGACATTATTATTCACTACGTGAGAAAGAGAGGGGTGACGTAGCGATGATTAGAGAGAGGTGGATGTTTGGAAATGATTACGTTTCAGAAGAGTGAGTTCTTATAAGTGAAAACATCGATTAATCAAGGATCGATTCGGAATCGATTCTAATGTAAAGCAATTCTTTTTTTTTTTTGGGGGGGGGGGGGGGGGTCAGTGCTGTACTTTTTCACGTCGCAATACGTGCTCATTTCGTTGTCCATATTATTTTGTATTGTTGAGATTTTACTATCGGGTCTGGACACGAGCAATCCCTTCGGTTACGTCTGACAGCCGAACGTTGACGGAAATACCCGAATGGTACAGTACAGTTCAAAGAAGTTTCTAGCAGCTATTTTTCACGTAAAATGCCGCGGGAAGGTTAAAAAAAAAGTTTATAATTATACTACCTTTTTTGAGAACGATTTTTTTTTTTAAATAAAATCAATTTTCAATTGATTCTGGAGCTTAGAGAATCAATTCCCGATTTTGAGAATTGATGTCATCACTAGTTTGTATGTTGGAACTGATTGGACTTATTTGAATTAGTCTTTCAATTCGTGTTCACTGAAAGCATTATCACCGGCAAACCGCTAATACGATCAACACGTGGTTTCGACTGACAGTTGGAGCTCGTTGAGATCTGTCGAGCGTCAACGACGTGAAAGACAGCTGTTCTCTTGTGAGCGCTGTCCAAAGTTCGGTGTTCGGTGATAGTGCTCTTGCTTAGGTTAGAAGAGCACCGTGACGGAACTGAGCTGAAAGACAGATTTTGACAGAATTGCCGCATGGCTCGGTCAGCCAAAGCGTTACCGAAGTCGAGTTGGTCGTGGGTTTGAGCCCCGCATAAGGCATGGGTTTTTGTAATCATCATTCGCCTATCATCCTCTCATTCGTACACCCAGACAACCTAGTTGTTCAGCAAACAATAATCATCACTAATATTCCTGATTACATTTCTAAATGTAATTTCGATTATTTTATAGAATCAAATGTTTGGGTCTAATCAACAACGATATTTGAATTTTTATATCCGTTGAAAACGGAACAAAATGCAAAAAATTAAGGAATATATGAAGTGGATATTTAAAGGAAAGAAACAAGAGCAGCTTACCGAGATTTATGAGTAGAGGTGTGAAAATTAAATTAAATTGAAAAAGATGAGACGAAGTAAGGAAAGTAGTTATAAGTCTACCTTTTGTATTACTTAATAATTCTCAAGCCGCAGGTATTTTGTCGACAACGGCAATATATAAAATGCTTGATGTCGACGTTTAGATTTCGACAACATTTCATCTTGAATCATTCTTTCTCTAGAACTGCGCTACCGAGCAGAGTCCACCTGATCCACAAAACTAATAAGAACACACTATGCAAGTGGTTTATTGATCACGTTTTAAAACGATGAGTCGACGTTATAGTACGAGCGTGCGGGGATCGACACTCCGATTATTGTTGGCAGATGGCGAGATTACCGATAAGGTCTGCCAACTCTCCAGCATTGAGAGAAAATTGTTGGGGAATGGTTTTGGTTCATTTCAGTTTCCAAATGAATGGAAAATACTTGGCGTAAATAAATTAGTAGGCCCATTGTTTTTTGTACAAGATGAAGTATCTTGTAATCTTCAAGGGGTGCATTTCCTGTACAAAATAAACACAGTCCTAACTTGGACCTGTGAAAAAATGGAAGTAACCCGCTAATACTGGATTAAATTGTACTGGAATGTACCGCCAGGATCTCAGTTCAAATTCTTTATCGACAAATACGTTGTTAATTTCAACGTAGTATTAATTTTTATAAGTCCCGTGAATATAATATCTATGAATTCAAACAGTATTATTTAAAGATGAAGTGGAATCACAATCATGCCTATTTATGTGACATATGATATTGAACTCGTGTGTAGAGGCCTACAGGAACGTAGCCTGAGGCTAGAGATATAACTTGCGTGAAAGGGAATGATTGAACCGCAGCGTACCAACGACAATGAACCGAGAAACTCATCGCGGAAGACCTGTTGATGGATATCAATACATATATCTCGTATGTTTAGTGAATATATGTATTCTGTCAATGTTTCTTTCACGATGAGTTGCTTCACTCATCTTTCAAGGTAAGCTGCTGCTTCAGTGAACTGTGATCCAAATGATTCTATTTGGCAGCGAAACGATCGGAAAGTCTACGACAACGTATCGTTGCAACTATCACTAATAACAGGTGCTATTTTATCTGACCAGTGACTGGGAAATACTCGCAGAGAGTTCGATACAGCGAACAGGAGAACGTAGCTTCTGAAATGGCCGATAGCTGCTATTTGTTAAGCTGTGACTTTTATACGGACCACTTTGGAAATGTGTACATCAAGTGTCTTGCTTTAGCCGCGTTGCGAATAGAAGCCGTACTAACCGTACTCGATGAACGCTTTTCTGTTTCGACCGATCGTCTTTTGGCCCCTATGTGATCGCTCTTGAGATCTGTTGGTTCGAATCTCGCGTAAAAACTAAATATTCGAATCTTGTATTGTTTTATTTTACGAAGATAGGACTTTGACGGGTTACCGCAGCAACTAAAAAAGTTTGAGATAAACATATTAATACTAAGTGGTGATTTGAGAACACGATTAAGGGCGCATTATTGTCCACTTATTACAACAATGTGCGACATCTCGCGAACGAGGCCTATTGCATTTACTTTTTAAATATTTCTCGATATTTATCATGTTAACCAACAAATCTTAATCAAACTTATAATATTATTCTTTAAAACCTCCTAGCCCTTGAGTTGGACAAACTATGCATGCTTTAAATAGTATTAATCTATTACTAACTCGACCTTCGGGTACTAATCATTACGGATTTAAACTTCCACTTACTAATCAAAGCTAGTTACGTGTTACAAACATATCCATTATTCTAATCAGTAGATTACTAACCGCGGGTTAGCCGCGATCTACGCCTACATCAAGAGGCACGTCAATTGTTACGTCTCACCAATGATCTATCCTAGTCGTAAAGTGACGTTCGGGGCTGGTCGTCTAGCCCCGGGAAAACCCTCGTGGGTCTGTTGGCACGGGCGAGGGTGTCACGTTGCAGAGTCATCTAACAAGAGCTTATATGGAAAACAATAATCTGTTGACTTAGGATCAACAACTCAAATTCTAGAACACGGTACAAGTCTAGTTGTAGAAAATATTTTGAATAAATATTCTGGATTTTTTTATTTATAATATTGTGAATACAATTCTAATGTATTATTGTATTTCTTGAGGAATTAGTTTATATTTAGTCTCACTTTATTATTGATGGTGATAATCTTGAATACTCTGATAAAATAACCAATTGTGTTAATCGTACCAAGTAATGATATTAACAGTGCGTCAACGCCTTTAACAGTCTAGCAAACTGAGGTAGTACAACGGGCGTAGCAGCTCTAGAAAGTAGAAAGTAGAAAGTAGAAAGTAACTGCCTTGAAGCAGGAGAACAAATACCGGTACACATGTGCATTCAATGATAACTGCATTTCATTCTCTTGTCGCACTTTGACAGAAACTACGTAAGGAGGAAACTGAGAGACGCACGAGTGGTTTGGTACGACTGTTGTGATTGGTTGATTCAATGTGTTTGTCTCTTGTTGAGGTCAGGCGAGCACGTTTTTAATTCCTAGTGAAATGGCAACAATGACATAAAATCTTACTTCACTTTTGCTAAAGGATGAAATTACAAAAGTTACTGCTTCTTCCTTGTGGCTGTGGACTTGTGATTCTATCTTTATCCAAAATTATTACGAATCAATTTTTCGTTTGCTTTTGTTAATATAAATTGTCTGGAATTTTTTTTTGGTGTACAATTTTCAATGTACAACCTCGATAATTGTCGAGGTACAACAGATGTGTAATTGCCAAGATTGTCGTTTCAAGAAGCTTGCCCGCCCGTAACGGTACGTTTGTTCTTACGTAGTTTCTTTTTGAAATGAAGAAAAAGAGTTTTAAAACAAAAATCTAACAATTTACTATATTGAATGACTTGGTGTGTGAACGAATCGAGTCGATGGCTTGAAAATCGAACAGTAATTTTGTGTTGAAATACATTTAAACGTAGTTAGAATTGTGGTGAAAAGGTATTCAACGCGGCGATCATAACTCGGAACAGAGTTTCGACTTTCATACGTCGAAACTCTTTCTACGTAGAAACCTGTGTAACGTAGTTTATGTTCATTTTGTTGTTTTCTATTTTATCGCGTTGAACCACTACTAAAATTTAAAACAGATTTCTGTTCACTTTCTAATTTTAATTATTATCTGGTATCAAACTTTGAGTTTTCTAAACTAAATATTATATTGTATTAATTAAATACAATATGTTTTCAGGTTTGGTTGTTTTTTTATATATCTACCATTTAGTACCTACAATTAATCACGATTTAGGTCTTTCCCCAATCCACCCTAAATGATCCTACAGCAAACTGTACCAATGTTTGACGTAGAGTTGTTAGGCATTTTTCAGTAGAATGGGCGACTGACTTACATTTGGTTTAACTGTTTTGTACTAATGTTGTATTGCTGCTTGATGATTTCGTAACATGTTTATTCACAAAGTCATTGTACGTATATTGTAAATTGTATATTTTTGTCTGTGACAATAAAAGTATACAATAGATATTAACACGTTGATTAATCTAATTGTATGTCTCTGGCGTTTGTACACTAGCATAGCAACCACTCACGCCTTCTAGTGTTCGTAGCTCCTTTTTCCCGGTGTGAATGAAGCTAGCAACAGCGGCTGTGGACAAGCAAGGAAGCATGGTGGTGAACGTTAACCCTCGGTGCATGCAATGGTTCAACTTCTGTCCAAACTTTTTATCAAATTGAGAAGGTTTTGAACATTTGAGTGACCATCCTGGCGGTAAAAATGACGGACTATAAAGCATGATTAGCTGTGTTTGAATTTCGGTTGGGACGGGAATAGAGGGATTAATTTTGTACAATAATTTGGCACAACAAGTAATGCGTTCTTTTTTTTTCGATTGCAATCAGTCATTTGAACATGGAAAGTCAAAACAAGTTTTTTCAAAATCTGAAACGGTATAATTTATAATGTGTATGAAGAGTGAAACAATACACTACTTTAAATATTGTAATTGTTTTTAATTTAAATTTGTATGTCTTCTTTTTTTTTGCCGCAGATCATTTCGAAACCGTTGATTGAAGTAATTTTTTCAATGATTTATATGGTAGGAACTAACAAGGCGGCCACTAATGTTGAAGGAATTGCCTGATTTTGTTGACTCCACACACTTTACATAATGGGTTGGATGCATTCAATTGGTGAAATTTAACAAGCGCTAAATGATCTCGCTGTCGATGCGCCTTAAAACCCTAATATTCATTAATTCATTCAATACGTAGTATGTAAAAAAGATGTGGAGTTTCAAATATTCAAGTTGATCGTGGTGATTATTCTGAACACGGTCTGCACCAGGAAAACCTGACCGGCTCGCTGCCCTCCGTGACGTTATTGGGGTTATACCAACCCAACCATCCCTATAACAATAGCTGCATGAAGCTACAATCGTGCTGTTTTCTGTGAAATAGTTATAATTAGAAAAAAGCAGGTACAAATATAAGAATTTCACATTGTAGAATATGTGGATTGGGTGAAAGGGAAAGAAAGAACAGCAGCTTACCGAGATTTATGAGTAGAGAAATGCCTTCTCATAGTGAAGAGCCCGTTGATAGAACACATGTGAAAGTTACACGAGGTTTTGACGTTTCGGCTATTGCCTTGGTCTCAGTAAATAGTAGAGAGTGATGAACTGATGAAGGCTGCTTGTTCAGGTGGGTGGGTATAAATGGGGGGAGGGGAAAGGGGGGGAAAAACAGCGAATATAAAATGAAGTGAGGGGGGGGGTCAATCAGGGCCCATATCTGATTTTAAATGATATCAATTGCAAACATTAAGGATTCAAGACATTTTGAGGTTTGTGTTGTGTTGAAATATAGAAAGGTAAAATAAACCTGAGTTGGTTCACTTGGAAATGATAATAGCTTGCAGCAGTCTGCTCAACATAATGCAAATATTATAAATTAAAATTCACCGCAGTCTACAAGACGAAGTTATTAATTTAATATCAATTTGCAGAAAGGAGAGACTGTACTATTGGAAAAACATATACCACAAACTCTCAACAAAACATAGGCAAATCTTATGGTATGAACGAACAAGATAATGAGAAGTAGGTGAAATCATGGCAGATCATAACGTGACTCGGTCCCTAGTTTAGTTCATATTCGTGTATGTTTAGGCTCTACATAATTATAGGTAACCCTAACGTGCCCTAATGAATCATTAGTATTTTGAGAATTGATTTGACAATAGGAGATGAAAAGTCACATTCTTTTTAATAAAAACAGCTCATCGTAAACCCTCGGTAATTGAAACTCATGATTCAAATAATAGTTCTGAACCCTACAGAACGTTGAAGCCACCCTCGGTAGCTCGGTCAGTTAGACGTGGGTTCGAGTCCCCCATAGGACATGGGTTTTTGTAAAAGTCATCACTTCATAGTTCAATAATTCCCTGCTCATTTGTACCCCCGTATAACCTAGCTGTTGGTGGGGTCGTTGAGCAAACAATAATTAATCAGAATATTGATCCAAAAACTCGATGTAAATATTTTGATAATTCAAATTATTTCCATTCAAAATTGGTGTTTTTTGTTCAGTTGAATTTCAAATTGAAGGGGATTTACTATATACATCTTGGGACCTTTTTTTGCTGACAAACCTCAAAAGTTTGAAAATGAGTAACCTGAAACTGCCGTACATATATATTTTTAAATAATATAATAATTGAATATCTATTCTTATATCTATAGGTATATATATTTTTAAAGAATATAATAATTGATTATCTATTCTTGGTATATGACTTGGTGTATAGAAAAATAGCCCAAGGCTAGTTATATATTACGTGGACTTGGGTGAAGGAAAAGAACGAGCAGCAGCTTATCGATGGCGCTACGTAGCGATCTAGACGCGAGATTGAAGCTCAGCTCCATCACTGTATACCGGTAGTTGCGTAAGGTAACAGCCGAAAATATATTTACTGCACTTTTTCTTACTTTACTTTCATGCTTTGGACTGAACAAGAGATGGCTTTTCAATTTTTTCATTTACATTCATTAAGCTAACTAGCGACTGCGTGGCTCATTAAACTGCTTTAGAAACTTGAGTCAAAGCAGGCGTGGGTTTGAGTCCTGCACCATTGAACAAAAAATAATCATGTTCAATATCGTAAACTTTGTCTTGTTTAAATAATCAGAAAGTTCATTATTGGTGGATCCAACTAGACTTGTCTGAACTGGCACTGGTAGTACAGCAGTAATTTGCTCGCTTCATGTGACCTGGAGGTGGGGTAAAGATCAGGCCTCGGTTCAATCCCAGTCACCTACCATCTTTACAGAGGTTTTTCCTGGTCTACCTATGTAGTCTAGGCAAATGCCAGAAAGGTCCCTACAATATAGACCAAGAGTGCTTACTTCCCATTAGACTTCCCGTTACCTGAAATTCCTTCATCTCGTCATTCCATCACCTCATTAATCATTCATTCGACGCCAATAGATTTTAATCACACTCACAGTGCGTCGTTTAACCCAATATAAATTAATTGAAAAATTAAATCGAAATAAATATTAAAAGTCTGCTTCTCTTGTGGTTTCAGGCCATTAGTCGTCTCATTCTTTTTATTATCATCGAAATCATGATACACATTTTTTGTTTCCTAATTGAGGCTGAGAATGAATAAAATCAATGATTTGGCTAGAATTAAAGTCTAACAGCCGTTTGGTCAGCAGAGTCAAAAAGTAATTTTGAAATTATTTCTACATTGAAGAAATATGAGTCAAGCTTTATTGAACATGTGTATTCTTGAATTAAAATTACTTCAGAAACACTGTCATATTTTTTTGGCCGAAGTTACAGCGCTTTAAAGAAATATTAAGTTGCTGTTCTGACTTCATTTTGGTGAAAAATCAACTATTTTTCCTCTTAAAATGAGTGTGATTCATAAATGAGAACGGGTACCTATATTTATATTCGCATAATTCTATTCGTATCATCTTCATCTACAATAACACAAGTTTTTTGATTGAATGTCATTTCTTTTAGTGTATTTTAATGATTTGTTGAATAATAAAAACGCATGAAATTTGAAGGTTGCGTGACAAATGATAGGGAAACATCTATTATTTGAAGTGATAGGCCTATATCTCAAAATTTATCCCGGTTAGCCTATTATCTGTTTGGATATTATTATCGAGCACATCAAAACGAATCGACTTACAAAAAATCATAATTTTTTCATGACCATGAGGTAATGGAGGTTAGACCTTAAATATAAATCAATGCACTCAATATATCATACTAATATAAATATAATATAATATAGGTACTAATAAGAATTGATTTAATATAAATACGTATACTTGAAAGAAATATATAATTTGAGGAAGTTATTGATAGATTACGTGGTTAGGTTGTCGATGATACTGTAGGTACACTGTAATCTGTATAATTATTATTTATAACTAGATATTTATTTACACTGATTAATAAAATGGGCCTACATATATTCCAATAGAGATGTCTGATTATTCCAATGAAATGTAATGATTACATGTTGACTGCTAGTGACAACTGCTTCGTAGGTGGCCTTCCTTGTCCCTTGGAATCTTCCTTGGAATCTTCCTTGGAATCTCTTGCAGGATTCTCCCACAGGATTTCCCTCCAAGGCTACTGCAAGAGGCATTCCAGACAGGAGTCCCCTACAAATTCAAATAAAGTCTTGACTAGCTTTGTTTAGTCTTGCGTGAAGCGAGTTGTTTGAACTGGACGTGTTGTTGATTGTTCCAGATGCCCGTGAAGGAGGAGCTGGACCGTGCGGTGCCGCAACACGAGCTGCTAGACGTGTCCGCGTCCAAGGCCAAGGGGGAGCTGGGGACGAGGGGGGGGCTGGCCAACCGACAGCTGCCCACCAATAAGAAGGTGGGCGGCGTCACGCCCAGCAACTCGGTACGTTAAATCTTGCCTCAAAATACACGACTCAATACGTAGATTTACATTCGCTTAAAGTGGTCGATCAAGCCTCATTTAAACTCATCCTGAAAACAAAATTTACTGACATTAAACTCGATAAAACTAGTAGATGGTGTACATAAAACATCTTAAATACATCCTAAATAAACATTGGCTGTAAAAGATGTGTAGATTTATCAACAAAATTATACTGCATAGATAAAAATGTTCATCAGATCACATGTGTACATTGCATATTGTGTGTTGTGTTTGATGGGTTAGTTACTTAATTTAAGCTACTTGCCGTTAAATGACACTAGATTGAAATTCACATTGTGGCTCCAAGAACAGTCATTGATGATTGATCTCAACAATGTAATTTATAACAGTGATTGTGACATGTGGCAAGAAGGATGGCCTTAGAGCCAGCAAACTTTCATATTATGAACTTTTTAGATTACTATCGAGTCCTAGACAATGCTATACTCGGAAGTAATAATTATCTAAGAGTAACGATTTCAATCTATTTAGTTGGTACAATAAAACCTCTAGCCATTGTTTTTCAAGAGACCAAGAGACCAAGTGACCAAAATGAACCATCAGTGCAGGAAAACAATCTACCCAAGAAAATTTAACATCTGACTACGTATCGTACGTCTCTACGTATCGTTTTGGGGTGAGGCATAATCTGAGTTTGGATTATGCTCGCCTGATCATTATTGCCAAGTCGGCACCCATTTATTTACGTTCCATATGGCCTCGCCGTAATTCAACAATATACAGTCCACTGGTCTTTCATCGCCATCTCTAAGATCGGCGGTAACATTTTGGTTACCGGGAGTAAATGGGAGTGGAGGAAGAATGAATGACAGAAGCGGGGGAACGATGGATCCGGGAGCAAAGCGTTGATGTTTCACTGAACGGTAGAACCTCTGTTATAAGTTTCTTGTTTATACATTTATAAGTTTTATTTTTTGATTCAATCCATTTGCTGCACATGTGTTGGGTTCAGGTGCTAAGTGAGACATGCAATATCCTTGTTGCAAATTACCAAGTGGTGGAATACTTATGATTTATAAAATACTTATTGTTCTCATCTTTCATCTTTAGCCTCAATTGGGAAACAATGATTTTGTATCAAGTTTTGATGTTATTAAAAAAAAAAAAAAATCAACAAGTTTTACTTGCCAATACATTTTTTTAGTCTGGTCCCCTGAAAAACGTATAAAAGAGGTTCCACTGTAGTTGGTAACGTAATAAATATGTATTGAAGTTGTTAATTTGTTTGCGTTGCAGGATTACGGTATCGAAGGCAACATCGAGAACTCTGCGGACGAGGAGGAGCAAGACCGCCGCCAGCAGCTCTTCATCGACTACGTCGGTCACGACGAACCCGCGTCGGTCAAGTCCCCCACCCGCCCCACCACTCTCACCCCCTCCCCTGCGCTCTACGCCAACAACTCCTCCGCCCCCTCCCACGTCCACAGCCTGGTGGCCCAGTTCGCCACCGCGCAGCAGATGTCCGCGCAACCCCCCCACCCCCACCACCAGGGGCTGTACGCGCACGCCACGCCCCCCTCGCAGGCCCTGCACCTCCACCCCCACCACCCCCACCCCACCTCGCCTCACCAGCAGACCGACGTGTGGGCCACCAAGAACAAGGCGGCCGCCCCCCCTGGATATCCATCCGGTAAGCCGCTAGACTCGATACGCTCTGCTCGTCGTGACGTCCTTGAAACTTCAATCTATTGCTCGTGTATTGACCTAGATGATTGACGGCCAGGGATTGACCCAACTACTGACGTCACAAAACTTAACATCCAATCTAACGGGTTGTTTATGATGTGGGATTTAGAAGTTACCAATCAGAGTGTCTCTAAATGTCCTCGTGTTCTCATGTCATTGATCTCGTGAGCTCGATGTGCCAAGTAGGAACATGAATCAGTTTTATACTGCCATGGAATAAAGAGTTACGGAAGAAAGTTTAGCCCATGTTGAATTCTCTTTGCTTTATTCTGAAGGTTAGTGATTTAGTTCAACATCTAATCTCTGTATCGCTGGAGTCGCCACCAGCTTTTGCACGTTCGATGCAAATAGTACAGTAATCCTCTGACCACGTGTATTTACAGTCAACAGATGAGTGACAGAGACAGCAATAGAAATCATTTTTCTGTACAATATCACTGGGTACATATTAGATGTTGACCTACAGCTATCTGGAGACCCTGTTTGTCTCGCTCGCGCAGCAGTTGCCCCAGGCCATAAGATTTCAAGTTCTCACCTAACTCTTTATTATACGATAATACGGACTGCAATTTTATATATATCGGTAGGCCTATATAGATTTGAAGTTCAAATTATTTCGAAAGCCTGAAAAGCGTTTCAATAGCCATGATGCAATAGATTGAAGTTGCCCTGTTCTGAAGAATATTTTAATGCCATTTATTTAGATAAAAATTTATTTAGAAAAATATTATTAAACCAAATTGAATAAAATTAAATTTTTGTTCAATTCTTGTATGCGATGTATCAATGGTACTTTGTATCAAAGACGTACCTACAAATACGTCCCTTTACATGAAGGTCTGGTTATTGACATTGAAATGTTTCACACTGTATAATTGTTTGCTAATTAGCATGGATTTTGTGCATGGTAAATGATTGTTTGCATGGATGCATGAGTTTGAGGTGACTTGTGGTCTCAGGTTGACCTTGAAACTGGTGGCGCGGTATTGCTTTGAATTGGGCTTGAAAGCTGACAGAGACTTTGTGATTTCTAGTAGTTAACGGTTACGTACTCATTTTCGACGTATCTTTGAAGCTGAAGCTCGATATTAGTGTAGTAATTTCACGCAGATTAGTAGTCGACCGACAAAAAGAAAACAATTTGAGTACTGTACTAGACTACTAGTATGTCGAGTTCAGTTCACTTTCAACGCTCTGGGGTCCAATTTCACCGTAGCTGAAATATCACCCAATCACTGTTCGAATCAGGGAAAAAATTGGATCAATTTTTTTAGAGCTTATTTATCATACAAATTTTGTATTGTATTGCATTTTGAAAATTATGTAGCAGTTGATTGGAACTTCAATTAAATTATTTTATAAATGTATTATTTTCAAAGCCTATTCAGCTTTAAAATGTATGGTTAGGTGTGATAATGGAAGACTTTTTTTATGAAAGACGTAGGCGTAGGCACTTGATTGGAATTCCCAAAAGTCATGTTATGACATGTAAGGTTGGTTAAATTGAAATAAAGGTAGATCAAAATATTAATTTTACTAAAAACCAATACGTATAACAAAATCGTTCACCACTTTGAACAACACGGATTCGTATCGCAATGTTGTGACGCAAATGCTGAGGCTCTGCGCAAGTTGTTTCGACTGCATTGCAAATACCGCGTATTTTCCCCTGATGCCCTTCACATGATTTCATGAACTGTTATTAACGGTACTTTGATCAACGTTAGATTATGAATAAAGCTGCGATTTCGTGGTATGTGGAAAAATGTGTCTGTGTCTTTAGATTTGTATTCAGTCCATATTATATAATAGTCAATTACATTTATAAATCAATAATAATAATGATGAAATAAATGTATTCCCTAATAAGTTTGTATGCCTAAATTTAGCAAACATCAAGAAATATAATAATGCAAGTATATGGACTTTCCCTCGCTAGACCTTGCACTCAAGAGTCTCGGACTGAAATGAGGAACGAAAGTTGAACAAAAATTATTACAAAAATTCACTGTCAAAAAGGATGAGTAGTCTGCGTAAGAGCGTTGTGCTCTTCTGTGCATACAAACTGGTTTCTCGATACTGGTTTCAAATTTATCAAGTTTTAAATAGAATCATAGCTCAGAACAACAAGCACGACCGTAGAATTATTAATAGACAAAGTATCGTAAAAGTCTGGTTCTAGCATGTGCATGTAACTAATAATAATAATAATGACTAATTGAGTAATTGGTAACACAATTCGTAATTTAGGTTTTGTAGGGAGATCGTATGGAAGTTGCCGACATCTAACTCTGCCGTAGAGTAGACGATAGTTTTGTCAGACGTTGAGACGGCAACGAAACATATTGTAGCTCGTTCCAGTAGTTTGTCAAAGACGTCTCGTTGTTATTGTTTTGTAGAAGACTTTCGGTTCGAATAGATCTTCGCAGCATGAATCAAACCAGTACTGTACAGAACAACTTGGAGTACATGTGCGACAGTCTGGAGGAGATCGAGGTTTTCAGAAAGAGCGTAGGAACAGTTCGTAGCATCAACATTCTAGTCATATCTGTAAATAACAAATGAAGGTGACAATAAATTCAAACAACAGCCATAATATTTGCAATTAATCAATTAAATACTAAATAAAAATAACCTTAAATGTCATCCGCTGTAATACTTACTGATTATTATTATAGAAAAATGAATTATTCCAAGTCCTTACCACAATCAGCAATTGCAGCCATGACGTCTTAAGCTGCGATCATATTGTAGATCGTTAAAGAATCTCTAAAAAAAAAATGAATGCCGTCTTGAATTTCACAGATGTTGATTCTTCTAGTATCAATCAACGGCATATAAAATGAGTAATCTAAACAAAAGAATAGCAGCTTGCAAATGCGAGTAGCGAATGATAGAAGGCCCATTGATGAGTACAAACATATGTTTATAAAGGCACACGAGATAAAAAATTGGCATTTCATCTACTGCCTTGGTATCTGTAAAACAAGAGTAACATCGATCAAAATGTCAGTTTTATGTATTTCTTGTTTTTATAAATATATGCGTACTTTCAACTGTCCTCCATGATGAGTTGCTCTGTTTGTCGTCAGTGGTGAGCGGCTGTTCTTTCTTCCCTTTCTACCCAATCTACGGATCTAGCCTCGAGCTACGTATTTTAATATACACGCCAATAATTAAATCCACAATTTTTATTTACACGTACATGACTAGAATGTAATATCCTTAGAGGACATCATAACCCTGAAACTAGATTTCAATTAATTATGAGAATGTTCATTTTCCTGATTTTAGATTTAAAAAATCATCATCTCAATTTCAGAAAATAGAATGTTTTTGTTCTCCAGAGACCATGAGTCATGACGTAAACAGAATTATGTAATTATAAATTATAAATGATAAATGAATTATAATGAATTATAAATGAATAATAATGACGTAAACAGAACATAAACAGAATTGATTGAATAATGTCTACGTCACGACTCGGAAAAAGGGCCAAAATAAATGTTTATAATTTCTGAAATTGAGTTGATGATTTCTAGTTTTCTCTAAAATTAGGTCAATAAATATTTTCTCATTTTTAAAAATCTAGTTTTAGAATTGTGATGACTTTTAATTTTTCTATACTTTCTTCTGAACAAACGTGTGCATCTTCGATTCGCTTGAGTATTGAGCAGACTTGTAGAAGTTGGTATGTGATGTGTGTATATCTGATCTGTAAATACTTGTCGGCGTGTTGGCGGCGTAGAGCATTGACTAACTATTCAACTTTACGCGATTTCGCAAACAGCCCAACCGCCGAGAACCAGCTTGACCTCTCACGAAACGTTCACTGTTTTAGTAACTGGAAACAAGCACACCGTACACGTTGCAGGATAATGTAGTTATGTTGAGCACAAATGTAAAAGTCAGGCAACTTTACTGCATGATTTGTTGTTACATCTAAGGTCTAATTCGAATTTATAATTTTGTTTTTAAAAAATTCGATTACCATTAGGCCAATTTTGAAAACTAAAAAAGCTAATACATATATTCCAAATTTTGAATTGATGTAAACCTAGCGTGGATGTATTTCATTTATTCATTCATTTATTTAATGTTTGTTTTCTATGTAGCTAAGATTTACGTGTGATTAGTCCTTCATTTACAGACCTCAATAGGTCTGCAATAATATAGGTTGAATTTTGAACCGATGATAATATTACAAGTTAATACCAGCTTGGATCATAATACAAATAATGAATAAGTCTGTAAACTAACTCACTAGTACCGTAAATGTTGAAAGTAAAACCTAGAGGTAGAATGTAGATATCAGTAGAAGTTATAAATGTAGACTAAACATCTGCCAAAGTTGGTAAACATGTTGATGTTTCCAATAATTTGTCCTGATTGTGGAGCGTCTGGTTAGCTGATTGGTTGGGCGTTGTCCGTAGGCCCCCAACGCCCCCCTCCGTCCCTTGCCGAGCAGCTAAAGCAGGTGTTAGCGGAAAGAGAGAGGCGGATATCCGGCGGAGAAACCTCGTCGAGAGAAGGTTCCGGCGACTTTACCGATATCAATAAGGGCATCTCGCAGACACTGGTCGAGGAGATTAGGCAAGCCGTCAACGAGGCCAACGCAAGAGGTTCGTTGAATCGTTGAACGAAGGAGTAATTGGGGATGTCTTAGGATAAGTCGGTCGCGTTCGCAACAACACGATTACTTACTAACATAACATGATAATGTAACATGCATGTATTTCGTGATTTGTTCTTAAAAGATGGCTACTATTTTGATGAATATGTTATTGCTCTTTATGAAAATCCTTTCAACAGTGTACATGAAAGCTGGACTGGTAATTGGTTGCTTTTAATTATTGAAAAAAAAGTTCAAAACTACTGTTTGAATAATAATACTGGATTTTGATATTTCGTTATCCTGAATGTGTTCGAGGGGGGAAATCTCATTCCCTTTGAAGTACTTAATGAGTCACGTTTCAAAATATTGATGGTTTCAATTTATCTAACCAAGCAGTTGAATTTGGCAGTTGAATTTCTGAACTCTATTCTTCTCCCCTTGGTTTCTATAAAACAGTTGGCGTTTGTTTTTCTACAGTCAGTTTTTCTATCAAACCCTTTGCAATTAGTGGGCCTATATTTAGGATAGTTTGTTTGATAACGTATGAAACGGGCTTAGTGGTCTTGATGATCGGAGAAATGAGTTATAAAGAAACAGTTTATTTCCAGAAAATAACGAACAGTATCTATATTTTTTCAAATATTTCCCTGTAGGCCTATGTTAGATCACTGGTAGATCTATAGACATCTCACGAACTCAGAAGGAAATGCTCAATTTCTCGTCGTAACCCTGTTCGTATAAACGCGGGGGAAGTTCATGCGGGCTTATTCCGCAGTAAACCGTGTACTCGCTCCAACATTGGCCGAACGCTTGATGCGTATACTAATGATATCTTATGACATCCTCAAATTTACAGACCTTGGATAGATACGTAGTTAGAAAAATAACTTTCTGTAACAGCGATTACGATTTCATCGTCAGTTTATTTCAGCATAATATTTTGATTCCCGTAGTTGGTACAACAGTGATTGACATATACCAGAATAATGTAAACGTTCATTAATCAAAACACCCTCGTTTAGCCGTAAAAAGGTGAACGTTGTGGTTTTGTTTGATTGGTCGTTTTGATTCAACTGTATACGTAGTAGAAAGTAGAAACCACTTCAGTGTTGAATACCGTTACTTCAACGTCTTGCGCAGAAGTAAAAGACTTACACCTTTACAGTATGGTAGTAGCTTACAAAAGACCAACTTTTACCTCAGCCTGTCGTCGACACACTACAGGCTTCACGTTGACATATCCTACCTTATTGTTGCTTGTCGTAGAAGAGAAGTTGAATATAAATATATGCCTAGTTTCCAAAAAATCTATACATCTGATAACTTTACAAGTTGAGTAAAAAGTGAAAATGATCAATGGTGTAATTTTCCTTAATTATGGGTTACTAATAATTGACCATTGTAGATTGTCCGCCCTCGTGACGTCACAAAATATAAAAACCAATCAAGAGGGCAGTTGAAGCGGGGGAAATATGGACATAACCAATCAAGGTATCTAAAACGTCCCCTGCTTCGTATAAGTCACGCCCATCTACAATGGTCAATTGATGCCTGAATCATTGGTTAGGTTTGAGAAATTAGTCCAACGAGAACTTTAGATGAACCAAAAGTCTGTTCCTCTGATATCTTTCAAATTGTTTGCCATATCAAGAGTTGACTGATTTATCCAGGCAGAAAAGGTCTTTCACTTTTGGTTCAAGCTGTACTATATAAACAATATTATTACAAAATATAAATTAGATCATGTTTATAGGTTTGTTAAAAGCTTCAAGAGATTGGAGACATGTTTGCACTGCTAAGCAATTAACAAATACGTGTGCTTGATTTTGCTAACAATTTGCTATTAATAAAATACTAACTTGGCGTAATTCTTCGATGAAAATAACCGATTGTGTCATTTTCAATCAATAATATGATTATCGATTGATGGTTTGATAACAAGTTGAGTAATCTTTCATAATAATTAACTAAACAACCCGTTCCAATAACAGAAGTTTTGGTTTTTTACTAATAACTAATAAGTTACACTTGGACCTATGCCCTATAACTTCTACTCACTAATTACCATCAGTCTGATGATTTCATGTGAATACCAGTGTATGTCTTGTGTTTCCCAACTAGGTCCGGGATGTATGCTCGTAGTAATTGAATATTCTTGGTGCAAAAAAAGTATGAAAACTGAAGAGAATGTAAACTACAATTACGTTAAAAATAATTGATTACTGAAACTCATATTCATAACCGGTGCACTTTGAAACCTATTTAAAAACGATAGTTGGTTACCTGTAGTTATCAAAAATACATACCGAGACGCGTGGTCGAGTGGTAACACACTGAACCGTCATTCGGGAGACCGGGGTTCTATTCCCGCCATGGTCGACCATCCTGACAGGGGTTTTTCGTGGTTTCTCTCTGTCGTTCAGGTTGATACTGGGATGGTTCCTTAACAACAGGCCACGACCGACTCCTTCCCACCATCCAAAACACCTAATAAAATTCCTTTCATCTCATCATCCCATCATCTCATTCATCCGCCGATGCCAATAGATCGTAGCCATCAGTGTAGTGCGTCGATTAACACAATATAAAAAGAATCATTCAGTTCGTAGACCTTCTTCTTCCATGGATTGAAGTATAAATGATTTCATTTTAATTGAACTATTGATTATTATTTGCCACCTCGAGCGCGTCAATAACGATTGTTTTCCCGCGGCGTGTTCCAGTGAAGAAAGTTCCTCTGAGCCAGTGCCTGTCGCCTGGCTCCCAACAGCCTTGGCTGCCGCAGAGCTCCCCCCTCCGGGACATGGGCCCCCCCTCCCCCTCGTCCATGTCGTCGGGCAGCGTCTCCCCCGGGGCGTCCCTGGACCCCAGCCCCAGCAGGCTCGGGGACTCCGGAGACATCTGGACCACCCCGGATCCCAACTCGCCGTACGGGGCCGAGAAGAAGGCGTCGCACATATGGCAGAGCGTCCCAGTCAACGATTGGTCCAAAGAACAAGTACGTATATGTTTATCAAGGCTATCAGTAGGTGCAGTGTGAATTTGAAATTCAGTCAATACAAAAATACTCTCTTTGAACTGTCACAGTTTGAATAGTCTGTTTTCGAAAAAAATGATGTAGCGGCGATCGTTTGAACTAGAACGGGATGTTATTCCCTACTTTCTAAATTCTTATGCTGCCAATGCTATTTAGCACGATTGATTAATATTATTGTGTGTTACGGTGAACGTTTTAATATGATGGTAGTTTCAACATTTATATGTTTACTATATGCTGAGAGATAAACACACTATCAGAGAAAGTAAAATGAGAGATAATACAAGTTATCTCGTTGTTTTGCCTTTAACCGTGTGGATAAGCGGGCTGACTTTTTGAACAGTGCTAAAACTCCCAGAATGCAATACCAGTGATCTCGGCCGCTAGGAGGCGGGACGCGCCTGCGCATTGAATTGTGAAAATGGTCTATTATCATAATATTCATCATTGAACTTGAAATAATTGATTTTAAGTAACGTGTGAGATGTTATTTTACATGAAAACAAAATCTAGCTACACAAGTGTGGCATACTTACATCTACGTTCACTAAAATTTTGAACAGTTCATCTTAAATAGTTCCAGAGATTCGGGTACCGAGAACTGAAAAATGATATTTTGAAATAACTCTTATCTGAAAGTAATCACACAGAAGAGGGTCGCCGTGAAATTTGGGAGGGAGCCCTACAAAGTGCTGAGTGGAAAGATTAATATGATCGGAACCACTTTATATGATTTGATCATTCTTGCAGCATCTAATCGATGAAACATAACACTATGAATCTTTTTTTTCAAAATAATATCGAAACTTGATACAAAATCATTGTTCCCCAAATAAGGCTGTATCTATTAAAACTATGAATCTAATGAAAAAATCTTATCAATATAAAAAAAAATAGCTTACAACGTCTCCTTGAAATTGTAGAATGTTGCCATCTAATACCGTTGAGTCGTAGGCATCGAGTGACGTGTAAAAAATAGATGGATTAAGAAATTAATGCTATTTTTTGCCAATAGAGTACTCTAATGGATTGAAAAATGATACATTACAGTCAGCTGTTATTACAGAACCTCGTTGTAGGCTTTGCCTTGTTACACGTGCCAAATTGACGTGGCCTCTGAAAGCTAAATAACAGTGATATTCACAAATTTATTGTTTTATATATAAAATATATCAATAAATATATAAATAAATAGATACAGCAATATATCAATACATTAAAAACATTTGTTCTCGCTAATAATAAAAGGCCATGTGGAATGGGCTTATTAGAAGTGTTTTGGGGGGGGATGAAATAGGGTTGAAGTTATTCCATCAGAAGGTTAGGGAGGTGGTGGGATAGGAATAGATAGGGAACCTGCCACTGCGCAATTTATGTGCAGTTGTAAGAGTTAAATGATGATAATAATTAAAAAAAAAAAAACACAAGTAGGCTATCTGCTTGATAAACTGAAAAATAGTTGAAAATATTAGGTAGAATTGTTGAATGTTTTCGATCAACCGTCAAGTCGTAGACCGTAGTGCTTGTCTGACGTGTTGTTTCCGCCGTGCGCAGGTGTGCCAGTGGCTGATGGCTCTGAGTCTCGAGCAGCACATTCCCAAGTTCCTGGAGCTTCAGATCGGCGGCTCGTCACTCCTCCAGCTCGAATCGCGCGACTTCAAGCAGCTCGGCATCAACGGCGAGGACAAGAACCGTCTGAAACGCAAACTGAAAGACCTCAAGGCGCGCGTAGAGAAGGAGAAACGCCAACAGGAGAAGGAGAGAAAGTATAAGGAACAGTTACAGAAGAAGGCGGAGAAGTTAGCGTTCAAAGCAAGTAAGCAAAAGTAGTACCGACCGGACGTTTGTAGATTATAGATAGACTCGTGTGTGTATATTAACGTACTACGGTCGTTTTCGTTTCTACTTGTTACTCTCTCTCAATAGTTTATGTAACAAGAAACTCTGTGTAACCTGGAACTTAACTGTGTAGCTCGACATTGGCTATGAGTCTGGAAATTGTATTTTTGGCCTCAAAAGTATTTAAGCATTGTTTTTTTTTTTACTTTTTTTGTGATATTTAAGATCTAGGTAAAGGTATGGCTGCGTAATATGTATCATTTATGAAATGACTACTCACATTACACTCTAGAGTACAGCCAAAAAGGTGTGAAGTATGAAATGGTACATTTAAATGGTATATTTTCTCGGGATGTTTTTGTATAATTTAGAGATTAAAAAAATTAATGAATTCTGGCTTCAGATTTCATTTTAGTATCAAAGAACGCAAAGAGAATTTATTTGTCAAGTGGCAGTCTGCTTGTAGATTGTTTGTTAATATCACAAAGAGTTCAAAACGTACTAAATAAACGCAGCTGCGATGTTGAATTATTTTCAACGGGTATGTCGCCACCGAAATCCCAGTGCATCTCGAAATCACGGACAGTATTGTTACCTGTGATTCAGGTAAACCGTAAACCGTGCAGCTAGTTGAGGCTGCGAACGCGTGACGTAGATTCTCAACCGAGAGACAGGTTATATATATATTTCGTGGAAGTATATAAAAAGTATAAAAATCACCTAAAGGTCACTAGTTCAACTCCCGGTTCTACCGAATCCATTAGCTTGAAATGATTTGGTATTTGTTACAATGGTGTATCAATACCTACCAATGTTGGTATAAAATATTATTAAGGTGAAGAACGCAATCTATGTAGCTCAGAAATAGTAATTTTTTAGGAAGGATTTAAAAATTTTGTAATGATTATTAGAAATCTAATTATTTACCTTGAAAGATATTTCACTAAAGCTGTCTTAATTTGTTGGCTGCTGATGGTAACGGAAATAGTGGTAATTATTGGACCAGCAATTATCTTTGTTTATCTGTTGGCAGCAGTTGATTATTTACGCAGATGTATGATGAGAATGATTTTATATTTTCTAAATCACATTCCATTTCCTTCCAGCGTCATAGCGTAGCGTCATTTTCGTTCCCGTGAGTCCCCATTTTCTCATCCTCTTTTGACCGCGTTCTGTTTGAGGCGTTGACTTGCCCGACGCCTTGCGATCCTGTGTATATTCACCCTCCTATAACTGAAAATACTTATTGTAATTAGCCCTTCCTCATTATCGTACTGTTTTACGTTCGACCAAACGCTCGGTAATTGACATTACAATCGCGTAGGTGAATTATGAAATTTTAAACACCATTTTACTACTTTGAAAACGTAACAGTGTACTAGTGTAGTCAAGTATTTGTAAATATTTTAATGATGGCGTCGCGCGCCCGTTTTTGTACCGCTGTACGGCCGTTTGTATTATTTCTTAAAATAATAACTTATTAATTAGCTTTAAAAAAAATTAATATTTTGATAATTTGGCAGCTTATTTTTTTGTGATAACACATTCTAGTATTACTAAATCAAGAATAGATAATTATAAAAAAAATATTAATAACTTTAATATGTTTTTTTAAGTACCATGATATGTATTTATTACTTCTTTTTTATCAATAATATTATGTCAAGTTGTTCACTCGAGATTTTGTCCAATTTAATGTTCTAGAGTGTAGAAAGTTACCAAGGTTAAACCATTTGTTGGTAAATAAAGGTTCTGTGACCTTGAACTTTGTTGAGCAGCGGTTCAATTGTGTGAACTGAGCTGCGTTATTGAAGGTTATTAATCCTGCCGTTTGCTAGTATAATCAACGTTAGTTAACAGATGGTAACGGACTTGGGTCGTTGCAATGAGATTGCGTTCGAGTCGCGCTATTCAAGTCGAGAGGTTTTGTAACGAAAACTCGGCAATTTCTGTTTTTGAACCGAACCACCGATCTTTTGATGCAACTGTAATAGCATTGTATATGATTCGGTGGCTAAAAGTATAAGTGTGTATACTAGAATGATATTCCGTTCAAAAGATGTAGTGAAAAGTAGTAAACTGTTTGGTTATCATTTTGAAATTGTAAGTCAATAAAAAAATATATATAATACTGAGAAATATCTGTGTTTTTTTATTAATGTTTCTTATAATATGAATAGAGATGCCTTTGGTTACTTTGTTTGACTAACATATTATCTGAAAAAAAGATCCAAGAAAATTAACATAATGATTAAATAGACAACTTGGATTGGGCAACATCAACTGAATATAAATATTGACACACAATTTTTGTTTGTTTTTCAATTTTCATGCATTTTAAAATGTATCATCATTCATCAGACAATACGGAAATTGTATTATTGTACATTGTTTAATTATTTCTTTCAATTATTTTTCGTCCATCAAATTTATTCTTTAAATGTTTAATCAATTTACCACGATAGGCATGGCTAATCGCCAGGGCCACCTAGATCTATACTTCATGTGGGAATTTAGAGATACTCTGATAGGTAAATGTTAAATTTCCCACAAAACAAAGCCCATTTGATTGGATGTTCTGTTTTGTGACGTTTATGGGCTTGACCCAATCACTAGTCGTCAATTGAAAAATCTTGTCTTTTAGTTTTTTCTTGTTGTAACTTCTTATTCATCATTTTTCAAACAACACAACACCAAGTCATTTTAAGCTTACAAAATTAGCATAAAAGCCGTTCAATTTTAATTATTCTTTTTCTACACAACAAAATCACAATCAGCAATTTTTTCCTAAAGAAAAAACAATAACCAAAAGCATTGCTAGGCATAGACCTCGTATTGATTTCAACTTTAATGAGCTTTTATCAATATGGTTCCTGATACCAATAATCTAATTAATAACCTATATTCTATTATCTGTGTGTATTCTGCTATCATATTAGTCAGTTGGCGTGTTTACATTTCACGTCTCTACCAGGAGTCGTGTACGCAGCATTCACTGTGACACGATCCACCCAACGCAAGTTCGCTTCGCTACAACCGTAACCAAATTATGTAAGTATTCAAAAAAAAAAAAAAATAGTGAGATGAGTTGAGATTTTCATGTCATGGAACACAATATTTATCTCTAAAGTTTTGTTATAATAATATAATCCATTGATGATAAAGAGGAGGGATAAAGAGATATTAATTACTATGTTTATTTATAGTTTTTTATTATGGATACTACTACTCCAGTGTAATCTTAATCAGTTTAAATATAGATTAAATTGTCTTCTAACTGGATGTTCAACAGAAAATCTATTTATGAGTTGATCTAATATATAGCTGGTCTATTTTGTTCTATACTTTAGTTGGAAGGGCTTGATATGATATATTTGTGAGCATTCTCATTATTGAAATTATGTAATCTGCACAAGGTTGAAAGTGCAAGTTATGAATAATTTACACTGTAGTCATGTAATAGACATGTATTCAAGGTCGTGTATTTCATTGATTCCAGTTGAACCAATTTAACTGACCAGTTATTGGTGAGTTATTAAAGCGTATTGAACCAAATCTAATTGAAGCAATTTTGTAGGAGGTAATTCAATCAAAGATGACGGCAACATAATTCAAGACACATCAAAATTACAGCTTACAATAGGCAGCCTACACAATCAGTTGAGCGTGTTGTTTTACAAATAAAAAGTTCTTCGTTGGCTATTTTTGTATCTAATTATCCTTCATTTCATCTGTATAATTGCGTACAAATATACTTGTTGATATACGTATTTTGTCAAATAGGTCTGATAGAGTTGGGCCCAGTTTTACCAAGTCCAGTTAGCTTTTATCTGAGAGTTGGTGATAACAAATAGCATGGGTAACCATGGTGATAACAACTTTAAACTGCCAGTTTGAGCTACTCGCACATTAGTAATACCGGGTCTTAATGCCTGTATTACCAACGTGAGAGTAGCTCAGACTTCCAGTTTGAAGCTGTTATTACCATGGTTACCCCTCCCCATGCTATTTGTTTTCACAATGATGATGATGATTATTGTTTGCTTAACGACCCCACCGACAGCTAGGTTATACGGGGGTACGAAGGAGCGGATGATAATGAAATTATGAAGTGATGATGATGATGTGGTTTCCCACAGTCCTCAAAGCAAATGCTTGGATGAAGTAATAATTGGCCATGCCCTTCAATTAGTAGAGTGATTGGCCCAATTATAACATTTTAGGCCTCACTCATTTTTTTCCATTTTGTATTATGATAAACTTACGATCTGCTTTAATGGAAAAAGTGATTATTGCCGAAGAGACTTGGTTCAAAGTGGAAGATATCAACATTTGTGTGTTTTGTTTACTCCTAATACCTATGCTGGTAATGTCCGGATATATCACAGAAACGGTTTTTACTTATAATGTGTTCCGGACTTTTGGAAACTGAAAGACTTTTATCTGCGGCAGAAAATTATGGTCACATACACCGCAGTTCTGGTGTTGAAGCTAATTGGTTTCAAATAATTAAAATGGGGTGGTAAGATTGCCCTTGAGGTGCCCCGTCCAAACGATCCCATCTCTCATATATAGCCTTAATTGGGGAACAATGATTTTGTATCAAGTTTCAATGTTATTGAAAAAAAAACAATACCAGTAGATCTAAACCTGGCTAGAAATCAATAGTATTATTTAAAAGGGGGCTGTTCACAATTAAGAAGAAGGCTGGCCTTCCATGAACGCGGTATTCGCTTAGCAAATTTGCTAAGCATTTTTTTAAGCCTCCATGATGATAAAACGACCAATCAGTGACGAGAACGATGCGATTTCTGATTGTTGAGCTCGCCTCAACTCCACCGCCTTGCGAAAGCAAAACGCAAATCGCGTTCATGGAAAGCCAGCTGAACACCAGATAATAATATGTTGTGTATTTAATATTTCTATTACTTGGTAATTCTAGATGTAGGCCTACTTTTTCTTGTTTGTTTCTGACAGTTGATTATTCAAATGAACAAATGAGTGATATTTTAATCGTACATCTCGACTGGGGGTGTCGTTATCTGTAATTCTTGTGACCTTTGACCCGAAGACAGAACACATCATGAGTGTGATTAGCGAATGACGTAGAGCTTTCTTCTCGGGTAGAATTTCTTCCGAAGAAACTGTTGTTTTCCGTAAGCAAGGTTCATGACCTCGCCAAATGATTGCATCTCAGCGATGAATGATGAAAATACGCAATCGCCAATCAAAATACATGTTGCATATTTTATTTACTTGATCTGTTTTGGTTCCTGTTTAGTATTTATGATGTAGAAGTGAAATCCTTCAATTCGTGCTAAATAATTTGGATTTTCACTTTTTGTGTAGCTTAGCTAATGTTTGTGAATTATAGCAAATTTCAAAATTGGCTTGAGCACAATTTTTTACCGCTTCAAAAAGTCGAGGTTCAATTTTCTTCAATGAATGGAGCGTCAATCTAACAGTTCATCAAAGTAATTCTTCTCTATTCATTGTATTATTTCAAATAATACAATAAATAAAGAAGATTATTTTCCAATAAATTTTTACTGTGAAATTTTAAATTTTTCCAGTCATTAGGATTCTTGAAAAATGTCCAAACGTTCATTTATTTCCATTTTTCCAATACTATTTTTCTTACCAACATTGTTGACAACTTTCAATTCAATTCAAGGAACGTTTTATTTCATTGATAATTGAGAATACATAAATTTACAACTACCCACTCCAATTGACCATTGTAGATGGGCGTGACTTATACGAAGCAGGGAAAATTTTAGTTGCCTTGATTGGTTATTTCCCTATTTCCCCTGCTTCACTGTCCACTTGATTGGTTTTTATATTTTGTGACATCACGAGGGCGGACGATCTACAATGGTCAATTGACATCAAGTTTTTGTTTCCCAATTGAGACCAAGTATGTGACAATGTAGAATCGTTTGAACGAGGCACCACAAGGGTGATTTCAGCACAGATATATATAACCAAGATACGTTACTCAACGTTACGAAGGCGTACATATCCGTGTCTCGGCAGTAGATTCACACCGCTTTAAAACCGGGAAGTTTCCACCATATTCAGCATATATTAGTGATAGAATGCCTTGCTTAGAATCTATTTGTAAATGTCCAAGCTGCCGAGATTGGAACGAGCATATGTTGCTATCGACTGCAAAAGTAAAGTATGTTGGCAAGGTAATAATATCTATGATTTCCCCACCCCAAAGAAGTAGTTGTATATACGTAATAAAGTTGTTCAACATTTTTTGCACAGTATCAAAAACTTATTAAATATCATTATTTTCCTGTACTGACCAAGTTTGTTTCTTGGGCTGACAAGGATATACAAGTTGATGCTATGCACTTCTTTATTTAGTTGTCTAGCTTTTTTTATTGTATTTTTTGTTTGGTTTATATTTTTATTCTTTATTTACAAGTAAATTAGATCAAAATGATTTCACAATATTATCACTTTATTATTATACAGTGTTGTGCATAACGATGATGTTGAAACCACTGTTTATTATTCAGGTCCGTGGCTTTTGAACTAGTACTCGTTGAAAACAGAATTTGCTTCCTCAAAGACGGTTTTAAATAGGTGATGATGATGTGTGGAAAGATGTTTGCGAAATCCATTTCGACAGTGGGACTCGATCCCGCATTTGGCAATTGCTTCAGATCTCGGAGCAGTCACGCTAAGTTATAAGGTCACACTATAGAATAGAATAGAATAATTTATTGTCTTTTTTCTGATCAAATACATGATATAAGACAGTCGGTTGGTACAACAATTGTCACAGAACGATGGTACAACAATGAAATTAATAACAGACATATAAAATACGTACAAAATAAACAATCACATTTGCAAAAGAATAATAATAACAATAAAATGACAACACATATTTCTGACAGTGACACTTTAAAATTCTACAGTTAGCTTCATTGTGATTGAAGTATTCTCCAACTAAATAAAAGCAATGGTCAATAAGACATTTTTTCAATTTGTTCTTGAATTTGGACTCATCACACTCTTTGATTGACGTTAGTAATTTATTCAGAAGTTTTGCTCCAGAATGGAATTGTCCATTAGTGTAAAGTTTCATATTATGTTTTTTGACCATGAAGTTGTCCTTATGCCTTGTGTTATGAACATAAACCCTTGGCCTAAATAATTTGGATTTTCATTTTTTGTGTAGCTTAGCTAATCTTTGTGAAATATAGCAAATTTCTAAATTGGCTTGGGCACAATTGTTTATCTCTTCAAAAAGTTGAGATTCAATTTTCTTTAATGAATGGAGCGTCAATCTAGCAGTTCAACAAAGTAATTCTTCTTCTACATTCATTGTATTATTTCAAATAATACAATAAATAAAGAAGATTATTTTCCAATAAATTTTTACTGTAAAATTTAAATTTTTTTAAGTCATTAGGATTCTTGAAAAATGTCCAAACGTTCATTTATTTTCATTTTTCCAATACTATTTTTCTTACCAACATTGTTGACAACTTTCAATTCAATTCAATTCAAGGAACGTTTTATTTAATTGATAATTGATAAATAAAGAATGAAAGAAACCCTAGTGACACGTTGTAAAAACTGCACCAACTAATTACCTAATATGTACGTGGGTAGTATTTTAGAGATTCTTTTAGTTTTCAAATTTTCCATATATTTATTTCTAGGTGAATATCCCAGGGGAATTTTTTACAGGGGAAAATGATCCCAATACTACTTTTCCATGGTGATATTTTTTTCACAAGAAGATATTTTCCAGATATGTTTTTCTCCTGTGGGTATCTTTTCCAAGGTTTTAAAGATTTTTTTTCTTGAGATAGAAAAAAAGGGGGATTTTTGGGGATATTTCTCCTCAAGTGTATTTTTCCTTGGGTCATTTATTCGGAGGAATTTTTCAAGAGATTTTCTCTCATCGGTATTTTTCTAAAGGAGAATTTTCACCAGGGTAATTTTTTTTAGGGGTATTCATTTCAAGATTTATTTTTCCCAGAGTTTTTTTCTTTGGGCAATTTTTCAACAGCGATATTTTTCAGACCATTTCCACATCAGAGTAGCTTTACGAGAGTGTTTTTCACAAATTTTCTTACTGAGGTACTTTTTCGTATAGATTTCATCTGTAATGGTATTTTTGTAGTATTTTCTCTTGATTTTTGTATCCTAATGATTTTTCCTTGGGGGTATATTTATATAGTTTGCTATATTCGCTGAATTTATTATATTTGTTATAGTTGTTTGTTATATCTCATACCATTCAAAAGTTATCACAAAAAAAATATTTGGCTACATAGACTCCGGTGCACTTCAAATTCTCTCCCATCGCACGTTCACAGACACTACAACCTTGAACTTCTCTAAATCGCAGCCAAGGTCTCTATCTCTCTCACTCTTTGATGAGCTGGTTTTCCGCCATGATTTTGTCTTACTTTCAATTATTTCGACAGAATAATTCTGATCCTTTACACCAATGGTATTCTCGCCGCCGCTCGAACCACCCGCGCGCTAGTGGCGTGGGATAGAAGGGACGGTCGATCGGAACCGTCTCACAGTCTTGCACTGGATTGCCAACGAGTCACAAGATATACCCGTTTCAATTGCAACAGTGGATTAATTTAATAGGAAGTTTTTTTTTTTAACAACATCGACACTTGATATGAAACCTCTGTCCCCCAATTGAGGCTATTTACATTTATTTACGGTTTTATAAAAACACGATTACATGAGAAACCAAGTCGGAATTAAAAATAAGTAGGCCTAGTCTACAAGTAATATTAAAATGGAATCTAACGACATGAATAATGATGAATAAAAAATTTCGTGTATAAAAAAATAGTTCATCTCAGATGTCACGTCAATTATATAAGAGTCAAGATATTCGTCTACACATTAGTAAGATTGTTTGACCAGGTATTCAATGAGCTCGCTGTTGGCTTTGATTTCGACTGGCAGGTGGTTGAAGAATTTTCTTCCCAATTGCATGATGACCTTGGCCGCTGCCGACAACCTGCAGAACTCATGTGCAAGATTATATAACCCTCTGATGTTATATAACCCTCTGACGTCGTGGCTATTGTATGCGAAGAGTTCAATGTTCTTTTTCTTGAACTTGCAGACTGCTTTTAGGTATTTAGACAAAGAAGAGGAAGAATTTTCAACTGTTGAAGGCCAAGTCTGCAGGATTCTCTTGAATTATCGTACGAATAGTATTAACCACAATTACACACTTGGTGACGTCAAATATCAGAGCCACATCGAATTTTAAGATTCTTAATTGTAAATTTCAATGAAGTATTATAATCAAGAAGACCGTTTTCGGACATTTCTTGTCCGAATGAGTCTGAAAATAGAATTGTGGTTAATGCTATTATGCGCTTCTGTGCTGGGAATACTCTGAGCCCCAGCAGATGTACCCGTACTCAAGTAAGGACTGAACGCTGGCGAAGTAGAATGCTCTTACAGTGGACGGGTCCACTTGTCGAGCCAGAGTTTGGGTTACGAAGTTGGCTTTTGTGAGTTCAACTAGGAGAGTCTCAATGTGTGGCGCCCATGACAGATGATGGTCCAATGTTATTCCCAGGAACTTGGCGGTTTCCACTGTCTGCATGTCGGGTGGAAGAAAATCTTTGTTCTCTCGCAGATTGAAAACCATAATTTCGGTTTTTTCCTTGTTAAGTTGAAGCTCATTGGGGTCAAACCACTCAGTGAAGTCCCTTGAGGTAGAAGATAGCTCTTGGTCCAGTTCGTTGTCATTATTACCTTCTACTGTGGCACTGGAATCGTCAGCATACTGGATGAAAAGTAAGATCGTTTTGATTGGGCATCACAAGGGCGATCTTACCACCCTTTTTTAATTATTTAGAAACCAATTAACTTCAACACCAGAACTGCGCTGTCTCTGTCTGTGATCATAATTTTCCGCCGCAGATAAAAGTATTTCAGTTTCCGAAAGTCCGGAACACTTTACAAGTAAAAACCTTTTCTGTGATATATCCGGACATTACCAGCATTGGTATTGACACGATTGTTGATATCTTCCACTTTGAATCAAGTCTCTTGGGCAATGTTCACTTCTTTCCATTAACAGCAGATGTCAAGTTTATCGAATTAGAATTAGATTCGTATTATTCCATATAGTGATACCTACATGATATACATACACTTACCTATGGCCATATGAAAACACAGATATCTCTTTGAATGAACAAAACTTAGTTTTTTGTAAAGGGGACGAATGCACGGTGCTTAGGCCTATAATAATGAGTAATTCATCTTTAATGTTATTTTGTGTGTTTACAAACCACTTTGATTTAATTAAAAGTATTTCTACCTCATAATAATTTTATGGTCTTTTAACTAATACGTCATTTTCTTTTTCCGAAGATATTCTTCCCATGAGATGTTTTCAGTGTATCTATTCCTGAGGTATTTTCCCAAAATTCTTTTCTATTGGAAGTTCTTTCGAAGAGTATTCTCTACCTATAGGCTTCTGTCAAGTGCCGTCACTCATTGTTGGAAGAGACAGACAACAATGTCCACCAGTTGGTATTGACCAATCAGAATGTTTGGTAGTCAACCAGTTTGCTGTATTATTATGCTAACTATTGTTTGTCATTTGTAACTTGACAGAAGCCAATTGGAATTTTTCAAGTTTTAATTTTTCTTTTTTTTTCTCAGCTTCACTATTTTTATTTTCTGAATTAGTGCATGAGGATATTTTTTCTGTGTCTATTTTTTTCATTTTTTCCTCTGTTTATCGAGAGTGGATTTTCTCCCCCGTCTATTTTTCTAGGCGTATATCTACCCTGAGCCATTTTGACCTGTTGTTTTATTGGCTCTCAAATGTATTTTTAGCATACCGTAGATAGTTTTGCCTGGGGATGTTTTATCCATAGGTATTTTTCAAGTACTTTTTCAGAGGTATTCCACGGTGAATTTTTACCTGTGTATTTTCATTGGGGGTGTTTTTATTGTTATTTTTCATAGCGTTATTTTCGGGGGATTTTTCTGCTGGTATAACCTTCCATCGAAAATGGTATTTTCACCCGTGGGTATTTTTTCTCGAAGGTATTTTTCTCCAAGCTTATTTATCTGGTTTTAATTTTGCTCAATAGTTTTTACGGTATTTCTGCAGTGATTCTGTAATTTGATTCTGATATTTTATTTTGATTAGTGTCTCCTAGATTTGTCTAGGTCCAGATGTATTTTTTCTTGAGATTTTTTTCTCAGTAGTGATTCGTCGATCTTCAGGACATTTTCCCATATGGGGATTCCTTAGAGGTGTAATTTTTACCCAGGGGTATTTTTATCAGTGGTATTTTTTCTATGTGTATTTTATCCAGAGGTATTTTCCCAGAATTTTCTCCATGTTCTTCTAGCATTTTTCATGGGTATTTTTTCAGATTGTGTCCGAGTGTCGTAATATATACTGCTTCAAACCATTAACAAGTGTTTCATCATTATATTTTGCTGAATATATAAATGTGATTCTCGTCACGTTATCAATTCCAATAATTATAATATTTTCCAGACATTTATCATAAACTGTCGGACACATTTTTCATTCTTCCTCATCCTTGGACTATCCGGGTGAATTTGAGGAAATTTTCATTTTTTATGAAACAAATTCAATATTTTCAAAAAGATTTGATTATATATTGAAGAAAATTCAATTTGATTTCTGCTAGATTTTTTTGTGACAGATGTACGACATTTTCCTCACTCGAAACAACTTGAATAAATTATAACATTTCCAAGTTCAAGCAATTAGGCATCGACTCATAACACCCGAGGCGCTGTGGCGTTTCCTACAAACTACTGTCATTAAATAAAATCAACACTTTTTAATTGATATTTTTAAAACTTATTCCTTCTGATATTTTTAATTCTTCCTACGACATAATTAACGTTCACCAATAACAATACAACATTAATTGCTAGCTTGTATTTCGAACGCTACAACAACAAACTACGTTTCCTATTGGCCGATAAGACCATAAGCGCCGCTGTGATTGGTTCAAATATAGAAGCCTGTTTCCATGGCTACGTAGCGATTGATATATAAGGCGTAAATATCTACTCTGACGAACACATTTTACGGAGAAACCAATACATACAGATCGTGATCAAGTTACTGAGTGGTGGAATTATTTACTTTTAGACAAGATTTCTAGTTATTCTATCAAGATGAATGGACATAGTAACGGTACGAAGACTAACGGACATGCGCACAACGAAACTGTGGAACATCAAAACATCAAACATCAAAACGGGGAATTGAAACCGACAAAACCTGTGAAAAATACAGCAAGTAACGTCGAAAATCAGTGAGTACAATATAAGTGTTCTGATTATTCAAGTTAATTTTCGATGGGAAATAATAAAGTGTATAAAATATGGATTTTTTTTTATCAATATCGAAACTTGATACAAAATCCCTGTTTCTCAATTAAAACTGTAGGTAAAAGTGGGTTCGTTTGGACGGGACACCACAAGGGGATCTTACACACAACATTTAAATTGAACGGAAATTGATATTTTAATCATGCTTCAAATGGATAGAGCAATATTTTCGAGGTGTTTTTTGTGCTCAATCGTTATTTTTAATCAGAGGGTTAATTAGTTGAATGATCGCGTAACTAAATGAACTACTTTATTACTTTTAATGTTTGAGAAATACGTCCGAATTTGAATTGTACTTAAAATTCACTATTTTAACCCACAGTTGAGCCTCTTTTGAAGGGCTTTGTGGATGTTTTTTTTTGTAATTGTGTTTTTCTTTCTGTGTCAGTGTATGTGAACAATAAAAAAAAAAAAAAATCTAGTACAACCTACCTCAATTTAGCACCAATTGGGATCCTAGGGATCTTTTTTCTCAACCATCACATAATTTTCTTATCTGGACTTTGAAAATACCGGCTTGAAATTGAATTAGATTTGCCTATCTCTCTATGGGAAAATATAGTTTTCTAATTATTAGTAATTAAAAATGGCAAACTATAGCAAAAAATGCTTCTCCTTCCATTTCTTTTCTTGGATCGAATTCTCTGAAAACAAAACAGAATAAGTATATTATGATCACAGTTATACCATTTCCTGTGTGATAATTAATATTGGATATTATATTCATTTTAATAATTCCGATATTTCAATTTGTTCGTAAGTGAAAAGTGATATTGGTAAATTTACTGATTAACGTACCACGCCATTTTTTAAATTTTTTTAAAAATTTTGTCTTCATTTTTTTTAAAGTATGTAAGCTCCGTTCCGCCTGCCGGCGGTATACGCGAGGTTTGTACACTAACCTGACCCTAACCTAACCTACTGTCCACCTTTGTCATCTTAGTCAGATCACAAAGCATCAACTTCAAGTGAGTAAAAAAGATATTAAAACAAACAAAATACAGAATGTTCAAACTACACACCATAGATATGAACAAGATCTATCAGAAAACACAAAAAACGCGAACATAGGACAAAAATTGGCCATGGTACGGTCTTAATCAGTAAAATTACCGTAATATTTTTTAACACCCTGCATTGGTGACAAAATATACAACTCAAAATGACTTCAGTCTTTTTCACTATCCTTTAACATTGACGATTGGGTGTTTCGCTGTGTGGACTTGGAAAGATTCTATAGTGAAAATGTTAAAAGTAAAAAGTGAAGAGATTCAAGATTACCTTTCAAGATAACCCACACCCTATCCGTCCGGTAAGCACAGATAAGGTTAGAGGAATTATGATACGTCATTATTATAAGACTTTTTTCTTTCTCGGTGCAATAAATTGATTTCATTACTAGATGAGCGAAGCGAAGAGTCAATTATACGGTACACGAAAAAATCGAACATGTATGTTTTGTTGTTCGCGCTCCATCAGGTCAAACGAAGACAGAAATGTTTTTGAAACTTGGCATACAAATGTGTCATCATCCCACTCGATATTATACAGTATCAAGTTGGTTGAATCACTTTTTAGAAAAATCATTTCGAAAATTCAAAAACTCCATATGAATTTAAAATTTCGAAAATATATGTTTTCGAATAAATATAAACATATGAATGATACACATTATTCAAAGTGCTACATAAATCAGGTCAGCCATTTCGTAGAATAATGCATAAATTTTCAGATGAATTAAAAAGCTACCCTGACACGGTCAAAAGATCAAAACATTGAACCAATTAAATTGTTAATCGATTCAAGAAACAAGAAACAAGTAAAATGGAAAGATCTTGTATTAACGGTTTCAAATTCGAGGTGTGTATATTATCTTCCCATCACATTTCACATTTATATGTCTATATGGTTTATCTGACAATTAAATTAACGCATAATCCGTTTCCTAGTTTCAAATAGTCTCTACTATGACACAAGAGATAGTTGTTCATTCTGAAAATTGCTATCAAATTGTTGATGATTAAATAATGATTCAATAAATCAATGATAAATAGTCTAATGATTCAAATTGTACGTCATCAGCGATGATGAAATGTATTTTGACGGGGAAAGAACATTTCTTTGACGTTTGTTCAATTTGATCACGTGATTCTGCTTAGAGGATCTGACGCATTCCGGGAAAATGAACTAGTAACTGATGACATTTCAAGTCAGTGTAGGTATGTCATCGGTCTTTACTAATTATATATTATTCTTGTAAAAATTAAACGCACTAATAATAACTGTCATTGTCACCTGTTGCAATTAGACAAGTGTTCTTAATGTTCTTCTGCTTCGATATTTATTATGTAGTTAGTCACAATAGGACTCGGTGTATACAAAGTCAACATCTGTCTATTGTTGTATTGAGAGTTTAAATTCTATTTGTGGGTCGAATTAAATTTCAAGGTCAGAAATATGATAGAATGTATTTAATTTTACTTTGTTGAGAAATCGTAAAAAGTAGTGGATTTTTTTTTTCAACGAGAATAATTACACGTCATTTTTCTTCTGTAATCGTCTGAAAGTTGGACTTGAATAATGAATTTAAAGTCTGAAATTATGAATATTTTTCATAATTTGATAATTAATCCACGGTGAGAAGAGAGATTTGATAATGCTCAGTTGCTCAGTTGCTCAATTGTAATATAAATTATATTTATATTGCACCCTGTAAATTATAATTATAATTTACTACTAAGCACAAACATCTGATCAAAGTTGATTATTATTCCATGTTTCATCATTTATTGAATGTGTTCAATTAGTTTTCTCTGATATTTGATTAGAGCCGGGGTTAGAAACCGCGGGTGATGAAACAGCTGATCGTAATTGCTCATTGAACAGCAAGCAGTTATTAGCTACACTTGTAGCCACGAGAAAAGGTCTTCTACCAACATAACAACACTAATATCACCGTTAGATTGGTACTGCTGGGACAAATTTTGAGAATCATTGTTTTTGTGGACGAGAATCACGATTAGTAACACAAATACATTTTTCAAAATTACCTCATGATATATATATATATATATATATATATATATATATATATATATATATATATATATATATATATATATATATATATATGTATACATATATATATATATATATATATATTTATATATATATATATATATATATATATATATATTTATATAGATATATATATATATATATATGTATATATATATATATATATATATATATATATATATATATATATATATATATATATATATATATATATATATGTGTGTGTGTATATATATATATATATATATATATATATATATATATATATATATATATATATATATATATATATATATATATAAATATATATATATATATATATATATATATTTAATAACATCGAAACCTTATACAAAATCATTGTTTCTCAATCAGGACTATGTATGAGAGTAGGATCGTTCAGAGAGAGCACCACAAGGGTAATCCTACCACCCCATTCTAATTTTTGAGAAAATTAAGATTGACCAAATATATAATAATAATAATATATAATATATAATATATATATATATATATATATATATATATATATATATATATATATATATATATATAATAATGACAAATAAGAATTTCACCAGGACTGCGCTGTCTGTGACCATAATTTTTCGTAGTAGATAAAAGTCTTCCGTTTCCAAAAATCTGGAACACATTATAAGTATTAACTCTTCTTGTGATATAGGGCCTATGCGGACATTAAAATATGTCTGATGTGAAATAAATTATGAATAATATGTAAGAATAATGTATCTGATTGTTTGAAATGCATGACGTAACATCACTTGGCATTAAATAATCTTACAATGTCCTGCTTTAGGCCTACTCGCGTCGAGTCGTTAAATATAATAGGCCTACACAATCTTACACACTGGAAAAAGACACGTGTACAGAAATAGATAAATAAACATACATATTAAAAACTACATGATTGTTATAACACACGCAAACACACGTATATATATATATATATATATATATATATATATATATATATATATATATATATATATATATATATATATATATATGTATATATATATATATATATATATATATACATATATATATATATATATATATATATATATATATATATATATATATATATATATATATATATATATATTATATACATGATGGAGTTAATTATAAAATGCAATACATAAAGTTATCTGTGTCCATTTACGTTTGTCTCATCAGGAATTCGTCTACAGAATAAAAACAATTGGGGCCCACTAATTTAAAAGTAATCAATTACCGACATTTTTACAATTATTTAGTTGTTTAAACAATTTTTTTCTCTTGTGGATACAAATCAAGTGTATCATCACTACATGTTGACGTATCGACACGCCCGACCGTTCGTGATAACTCATATGGGAGACGGTCGATCGTCATCCGGCAATCTAGTGATTGCCTGTATTGATTTTCCTATCGATAGTAGGGAATTTTATCAATAATTAACTAAACAGGGTGGCATTTAGTTTAATAATGCAGGTTACATTGATGTCAAGGACAAAAATTTTATGTGTCGCTATATCGTATAGTCTATTGTTCCACTTATATTATTGTTTTCTCAACGACCCCACCAACAGCTAGGTTGTACGGGGTCCACTTATGTTGAAGCGCGCACTTGCGTGAAGTGAATCTAATAGATATATGAATTCATTCATTTATTCATTCATTTATATTTATTTATTTTCCTTTTCTTATGATTAACATAATATCACAATTCATCAAAGATAACATGGAGCAAATGCGAAATAATCAGAAGACAGAGATGATGGAATTAAATCATGAAATTAAACCATGCTGTTAATGAAACGAAGTGATCATTGCCCAAGAGACTTAGTTCAAAGTGGAAGATATCAACATTCGTGTGTTTTGTTTACTCTTAATACCAATGCTGATAATATCCGGATATATATATCACAGAAACGGTTTTTACTTATAATGTGTTCTGGACTTTCGGAAACTGTGCAAGACTTTTATCTGCGGCGGAAAGTTGTCGTCACCAACAGCGCAGCCCTGGTGTTGAAGTTCATTGGTTATTCATTCATATATAATTAAAATGAGGTGGTAAGATCGCCCTTGTGGTGCCCCGTCCAAACGATCCTACTTTTCATCCTTAGCCTTAATTGGGGAACAATGATTCTGTATCAAGTTTCGATGTTATTAAAAAAAAAAAAAATGAAATTGAGTGCACAAAAATGCTATAAGCGTGAGACTTGGATTTCATTCCGCTGGGACGAGGAAATGATATTAAAAGAGAAATTTCAGCATATATATACATGAAGAATTGATGGAATAGCTCAATCTATTTTCACATCTATTCTCACTCAAGTAAGATTGACTTGGTTTTTTATAATTAACTTAGAGATACACTTAGAGACAAACTTAGAGATAGATGTTAATTAGGTATTTATTTGGTTTCTCGATCTTCAATTTATTATATTATTTTCCATTTTTTGGTATGGTTATTGTTCTATATTTTTTCTCACTACAGTAATACTATCAACACTCGTATTATTGTTATTCATTCCAATTCCTTATTTCCCTTGCATTTATTCATGGTTTCAATTTTGTTTTCACAACGGATAAAAATTTGTTTCAGTTTTATTCAATCCATTTATGCTTTTGCCAACTACTGTAAATGTTATTATTAGTTATGTTGCCCGCGCACAAGAATTCGTTCTTATGCGGGCTTCTTATTTTATTTTTTATTTCTCAATCGCAGCGTCACTTGTACTTTCTTTTGTTAACATTATATTATTATACGTTTGTTTTGATCATTATATTGTATGCACTTTATGAAATAAGAATAAAAAACAATGTTGAATTTGAATTTGAATTTGAATTTGACTATAGGAATTGAAATTCAGAAGAAAAGCATAAACACAAATAATTGAGTTTTTTCTGTTCTCAAATGTTTAAATAGGCCTACACACTTTGTAAGAGTTTCAGATCGACCATATTATATACAAATTAAATATTCCGCTCTATTTAAATTTGGTTTAACGACACACTGTACTGCAAAATATTTCAAGCTCATCTCACGATGAGAATTTCGTTTATATAGTTTTCATTAAATTTTTTACATTCGTCAAAAGTTCTCGTCAAGTTAGGCTCACTCTAAGAACAGTTATCATTTATTTTTCAATGTCTCAATTTGTTTTGATAGCACTGTTCTATGGAACCAAGGGTAAGACCTTGCATCTTGAATATTACAGCACGTGACTGACGAGGGTTCCGATCGACCGTTCCCCCTATCCTATACCACTAGCGCACGGATGATTCGCTCATTCATTTTGAAACTCGAGTATTCAACCAAATATATTTTCACCCTATCACAATATTAGACAGTCTTTATTTCATAACCTTTGCTTCTCCAATTAACAACTTCGATTATATTATTCTTCACAATTGATAACCTAATGGCATTGACCCTTCTTGCGATGACGTACAGTTTTTTCCCTTATCATATGATTTATGAAATTTATATTTATTTACACTTTGAAATAACAATAAATAATTTTTGAATAACAACTTATAATAATGATTATTTTAAAGAATATGCAGAATAGAATAGAATAGAATAAACTTATTTATATCTTATTTATCTTGTATGTATGAAAATTTATAATACATTATAAAAGGGCGAGGTTCGGTCCACCTAACCTTATCAAAATTAAAATCCAAATCAAATCCAAATTAAAGAATTTCTTACTGAATAATTCATTTTACAGCCTAGACGAATATTTTTTATAGAATTGATTAACTGTTAATTTGTAACATTTGTTAATTTTTATTCTATCATCCGATGTGGTTTACACAATAACCTTGTAAATCAACCACTTAAAAAATACAATACAATACAATCAAGTCTTACAGAAATAAAAATATTGAAAGTATGGTAAATGTTAATAATACAGATAGTTAATTTCTAAATGTCAAATTATTATGTAATTGAAACACTTTGTGTCCCCTAGTTACACATACGAGTTACTACAAGCGATATCCAGCTATCTTCTGGACAGGACGTCCATCCGACCGAAGATCGGGATTATTTGCGGCTCGGGACTAGGTAAGTGGCTGGCTGGAGATGTGTGCTTATCCACGCAAGAAGTAGATCGGGACATTACCAGCAATGGTATTATCACGAATGTTGATATCTTCCACTTTGATCCAAGTCTCTTGGGTAATGTGCAAGACTACTTGGCAAGACTACAAACAAGAAAAACACAATTATCGAAGGAATGTTTGAATAATTGTTATTTTTAGAAAAAATGATTTCTTAAATTTGAAGAAAAAAGAAAAATCGAAACAAGAAAAGTATATATTCGGAAAGTGAATTGGAAACTTTTTTCCTCACACGACTTTTGAATTGTAATTAATTTCTTAACTTATCAATCTAATTTTTACAATGTGTTGAATGAGCGGTTTTATATCTAACTATTTAATTGGAATGATAAGATCGCCCTTGTGGTGCCCGGTTCAAACGATCACAAACTCTTTCATCCTTTGCTTTTACTGGGAAACAATGGCTTAGAAAGAAAAAAGAAAAGAAGAAAGAAAAAAAAAGAAAGAAAGAAAAAGAAAAAGTTAAAAAAATATATATTCAAAAAGAAGTTGGGAATTTCTTTTTCAAACCACGTGGTAATTAAACGGGGCACCACAAGGGCAATCAACCCAACCCAAAGAAATAGTTGGATATATTACAGATCATTGACATATCATACAAATTATAGTGATGAGTTAAGGGATGAAGATTTCGGAAGTCGTGTAGAGAAAAAAGTTTCCCTTCTTTCTGAAAATATCTTCTCTTTATTCGATTTTTTAATCTTCTCATTTTCTTCTGAACCTTCCCAGCTTCTTCTATACTCAAATTCTCACTTGGTAGGGGAAAAAGAATGTCGGTCTTTTCTCCGACATTCATTTTTATTCTCCTCAATTCGTCTTTTTTCTTCTTTAAAAATCTTCCTCTCTTCTTCGTCGATTTCTTATTTATTTATTTATTTATTTATACATGTTTATTTTCGTTTCAATATTATATTATTAATATTAGTATTAATATTATTATTATTATTTTTTTTTACTGACTAATGTCTTATACCCATAACAACACATCTTGTATACTTAAGGGTGAGTGTATGTATTATGTATGTATCACTATGAAATAATAAACATCTATCCATCCATCTATTTATGATACATTCTCAATTTCATGTTATAAAAATGTGTTTGTTGTTTTATTTGAATAACTAGTCAAACGCGAAATATGCGTTGTAAGATGAGCGAGATATCTCAATAAGGTATAAAAGTCCTTGAAATAGTTTTACCCTTGCTACTTTATCGACTTTGGTATTCTACACACCTTGATATCTGAATAAGCTATGAAAGTCGTTAAAGAAGTTCTACTCTTGCCACTTCATTGACTCTGGTATTCTACACACCTTGACGCATATAAAAAATACTTCATTGTTGGTCAACTCTTGAATCTAGAAAGCAGTGAATCTCGACAACTTAATTCTGTCATAATTTTTATGATATATTTTATGAATATTATCAGTCATTTTATTTTTTTTCTCCAAAACGACTGATCAGAATTGCTTAAAAAATCGTAATAATGTGTAAAATCCATGTATACACATTTAGAGAAAATGTCATCCCATTTGGAGAGATTTTATTTTTCAACATTTTCTGCCCAGCCAAATCTTATGGGGTTTTTAGAAACTTTGAGATGATGATTCTCAAAATCGGTCCGACCGATTCATCCCAAAAACTATACAGTTCTAAGTTGGATGGGTTTGCGTGTACAAAAAAAGTTTCATGTTGATCAGTCAACCCTTGCGACCTGTGGAGTGCTTACAAACAAAAAAAAAAACAAACAAAAAAAAAAAAAAAAAAACACACAGACAAAGCCCTATAAGAGTGGGATGGAGACTTCGCTACGCTCATCAATTATGATTTATAATTATAATTATAATATAAAATAATTATAATTATATTTAACTGAAATGAAGCTATGTATGTTGATACCTCAAATCGCTCTCAAGTTATCAATAAAACAGGCAGTTCACCAAACTGAATCAATTCCTTGAAGATGTAAGATGAAAGAACGTGACAAAATGCAGCTAATTATCTCAGTAAATATAGTTTCAAGTCAAGTAATTGCTTGTCTTGTCCGATTTGTGTCGAATCAAGTCGCAACTACGCCGTATCGACTTGCGCACCTGAGGCCGTATAAGTCCAATTACGCAACCTTCAGTGCTGCACGTAAACAGAAAGTACGCGGGTTTAATTGCCCCTCGAAACAGATTGTAAAACATTGAATAAATCATGATTATTCATGTAAATGCCATAATTACTTGTGAACAGATTATGTGAGTCGACAATTAACTTTATACAGGCTCGCATTAGAGAATGTCTGATTGATTAATTAATTAATTAATTGAACTAGTGGATGTTGTTATAATTGGTCACTAACAAGATAATCCAGTGAGGTCAATTTAAAGTCTTGGATTTAATGGTTCAGAAACTAACAAAACGTTATCTAAGTGTCGCTGAAGGGTGAACAAGTTATAGGTATATAATAATGTAATCTTATTCGATCTTTTTCTCTCCAAAATGTGTAGATATACATTTGTATAAATACGAGCCCGTTTTACAAAATCTTAGTCAAGTAGTAGTACTTCGTACTACTCAGGCCCGGTTTTACGAAACTGGATTAAGCAATAGTTAGCGGATTAACTTGTTATCACCATTGGTTTCATATGTTATTTTCGCACCTTTGATTAATAGTTATTGGATTAGCATCCTAACTAAGATTGGTAAAACCGGGCCTTGGTGGTACATTTTTTTTGCAAGTTTTTTTTTATTATCAAACAAATACATGTATTAAAATACTAGTATTTTAGTAGTAGTAGTACTGGTAGTTTAAGTAGTAATTAGCAAATTATTTGCTCAAGTATGAAAATGAAATATTATAACCAATTGGGTGAAAATAGGTTAATCTGATAATTAGTGTTTAGCACACAATAACTTTCAGTTCGTATAAAACCCGACCGTAGAGATGGGCTGTCATCAAGTCTATACAAACACATTTCCAATATCTGGAAAACATCAGCAGAATTTATCTTTCGATAGATTCCACTTGTTTGGGTACTATAGGTGCGTGAGAACTTCAATCTGAGAGTGTGTGTGTGGGGGGGGGAGGGGGGGGGAGGGGAGGAGGGGGGGGGAAGCATAACTGTAAACCACAAATTGTAATATATTGTGCATAAATTGTGCATTATATCTTGTAATAGTGACGATTATCATTCTGTATGAGGTACAACAGTCTTCCGGTAATAAAGATTATTATTATTATTATTATTATCATATATATCTAGGTTTCCTCGTATATGTCGTACATTACACCTGATAGTCCCTTCTACCCTTTTCTCAGAATACACTGACACGTCGATTACATACGTCCGTGTAAATACATACATAAATAAAAGCACACACATTTATAGCATTAACCACAATTCTATTTTTAGACACATTCGGACAAGAAAATGTCCGAAAACAGTCTTCTTGATTACAATATGTCATTAAAATTCACATTGAAGAATCTTAAAATTCAATGTGGCTCTGATATTTGACGTCACCAAGTGGGTAATTGTGGTTAATGCTATACTCGACCGCGAACCAATGATATTGAAAAACGAATGAAAAATGAATGAATAGGCTTCTGTCAAGTGACGTCACTCATTGTTGAAAGAGACCGACAGCAATGTCCACCAGTTGGAATCGACCAATCAGAATGTTTGACAGTCCACCAGTTCGCTGTATTGCTATGGTAACGATTGTTTGTCATTTGTTACGTGACAGAAGCCTATTGAATGAAATAGGTATGAACTTTATCAAATATCTACTCACAGTGGAGTTGCTAGAAGACACGGAATAACAAACAATATGATTTTTTTCAATGAAATTACAAATCTATATAAATGTGTTCATGAATGATTGATCCATATGATGTACCCAATTGTGAATAAAAAAATAATAATAATAATAATTAAAAAAAAAACGGTTGTTGGAGTATGAAATCAACAGTAGAATGAAAATAAAATGAGAGTAGAATGCAATAAAACACAATAAAAATGAAAAAAAAACGGTTGGATATGGAATCAACAGACAACAGTAGAATAAAAATAAAACGAAATTACAATGCAATAAAACACAATAAAAATGAAAGAAACAAACAATTAAAATATATACTTTGAAATTTTTTTGCCTTTCTAGTGTCATTTGACCATCTTGAAAGTATATTAACAGACATTCTGACGAAATATGTGAGTGAATTGTGCGAGTGTCAAGGCATATAGAGTGTGTGGGGAAGGGGGTCATTTAGGGGGGTCATTTTCCCCCTACCCAGCTTGCTATCTCGTTCAACAGGTGCGCATTCAGATTCAGTACGATTATATGCAGTACTGATGAGCGTTGTAACCTGGCACCTCCACCAAAAGTATTACAAAGTGTATAGCAATAATTAAATCAGGTGCACAGCTTGAAGCAGAAGTAAAAGTCTCTTTGCTACCTGATGAAACCAGTTAACCACGTTATATTGCATCAGTTTCATTGGTTCATTGGTTTCAAATAATTAAAATGGGGTGGTAAGATCGCCCGTGTGGTGCCTCGTCCAAACGATCCTATCTTTCATCCTTAGCCTTAACTGGGGAACAATGATTTTGTATCAAGTTTCGATGTTATTAAAAAAAATATATTGCGTTGAATTTAATAGGTATCAAACGACAGAAACAGACTTTTACTTATGCCTCAAGCCGTACATTTATTATATTATATGTACTTCTGAACTCTGAAGTGTCTGATGTAAAACAATATGTAGCTCACATGATTTCTTCCAAGCGTACCAATGGAGTCTAAATAAGCATGTGTTTCCCAAGGGAGTATTGGGGAAGAAGCCCAGATGTGGGACTGTACTACGCAAGACGGTCGAGCTATTCCAGGCATACTTGTATAGCTCGAGGGTTTGAGGAAGCTCGTCGTCTGGCACTGACCTATTTCCCCGTTATGCAATTGTTGTGTATATTGTGGATCCCACCCGCTCATTCGTACCCCCATCCCCCAAATAAGTGAAATAACCTAGCTGTTGGTGGGTATTTCATCTTACTAGTAATAATGGTTGTTTATTTTTTCACTCATATACATAGAACAAATCAAAGTCCACACTGACTCAACTATCATCAATTTGAACATGCTTTAAAAATGTATGATTCATATGCTATGAAAATGTAGATTCGGTAGGTCTTTTACAGCACCATTTATATTCTTTCAAATAATTTCAATCTTTTTGATAATATTAATAATACCTTCTTTTTCTATTACCTTCTTCCATTTTCATATTTTTTTCATACTTTTGTTATCTACCCTCAATTAAATTAGTTTTATAATATTTCAGGATTTTTCTGTAATCAATTTTTTATCACTTTTGTAAATAACCATTGCACTATGTATTGACTATATTACGCTGTACCATCTTGGTATCCCGCTATGCGGACAGCCGTCAATTAAATTGTCATTCTCTCTCTGACAGTATGAATCACTTATTCACATATATTTTCGTCGATGCATATAAACAAACATTATGGTGGAACTTTGAGTTCTCAAAATGGTATAATTCTTTTTCAAGAGTCACAATTACACAAGACTTGAAGAAACTAAAACTATTTAAAACTATTTTAAGAAACTATTTTCGAGGAAAGATTAAAAAAAAATATTTCGGGACATTATTCTTGCTTTCATTGTTTGATGTCCGATTGTTTTTCTCACTTCCCATAAAACGTCAGGAAGGGCCGCGAGTGTACAGAATTTCCACCAAACATTCCACACATATTTAGCTCTTGCTAAAATCAGTACAATATTAGCTATCCTTGAGAAGGAAATAGTTGTTTTAAAATCCTTGTATTAGTTTCAAAATAGCATCATAGTATAATTATAAAATAAGTACTAAAAAACAAGTCCAATAAAAATAAATGTTATTACGTTCAATTGCAAAGTATTATGTATTTTGTATAAAGTGCGATTGAGTTGTATTTGAGACGCTTCCTTGTACCATCCAAGATGCATCGAGGGTTGCGTTCATCTGCCGATTTGAGCGCAAGAAACGGCAAACCAACAACGCAACCCTCAATGCATCTTAATAAAAATTGAATACAATATTCCTGCATTGATAACAACTGAATACAATCAATGATCTTCTATTAAAACAACATCTATTCCCTCTTCTTCCAGGTTCTCTAGCAGATCACCTGACAGACATCACTAGTTTCCCGTACGCCACGATCCCGCACTTCCCCGTGTCGACGGTGTCTGGCCATGCGGGTCAGCTGGTCTTCGGACGGCTCAACGGCATCGAGGTTATGTGCATGCAAGGCCGGTTCCATTCCTACGAGGGATACCCGCTGTGGAAGGTAACTTTCTGTCCGACGTGTTTTATATATTCAAATTATATATTATATGCATTTCGAAAATTTAATTATAAAAAATTTGTAGATGTTTTCATTCAATTTTCCAATTCCAGTCTTATACTTCTAGTCTTGCTTACTTTATCGATTCAAATTTTTCCTTTAAAAATTGAAAATTTTTCATTTGAAAATTGAAAATTTTGATCGATATTCAATTGGAGTGCCGATATTTTTTGCAATTTTTATGTCAAACTCAAGCTGTAAATAAAGTACATTGTTTCAATTATTTTAAGAATTTAATATTTCATCCAACATGCTAAGGATTACAAGAGTCAAGAGTCCTTACCCTGGTTGCACAGTAATACGCCTTATAATAATGAATTAATGATATTATTGTTTATTTTGCCATTCATATTCAAATTACAGAATCATTCAATATTTTGAAGGATGTACAGACATGTTTTCTACAATATGATAAATTTGAATTTTTGATAATATAATAATTATGGTTTTATATTCAATGATTACCATATATATACCGGTAATAATAATTTCAGGCGCCAAATGACCTCGCTGTCGATGCGCCTTAAATCCCTAATATTCATTCAATAATAATTTATATGAGTATTTATACAGTACTATTTTACTTTAGGATATTTCAGGAGAAAAATTAGGATAGATCGTGATACTTTGAGAGGTGTGAGGTTGAGGCACATAGGGTGTTCAAAAGTGTTGAAGGGTTTTTTAAGGTTTTTAATTGGTGTTCCAAGTTTGAAAGATTAAATCATTCAACAGTAGCGCACGCTAACTGAAAACAACCTTCCGCTAATAAAATTCCACCTTACTCAAATTTACGTTAGTGATGTGACAGATTGTTTGTAATAACCGAGCGGTTTGTTTTGTTGGCAGTGTTCGATGCCCGTGCGCGTCATGTACCTGGTCGGAGTGACTCACGTGATAGTCACTAACGCAGCCGGTGGGCTGAACGAGGACTATCGGACGGGCGACATTATGATCATCAAGGATCACATCAACTTGATGGGCTTCGCTGGGAACAATCCGCTACAAGGTACGTGCAAGACGCTTGGCTCACTGTCGTTTAGTACCGTTACCAACCAATTAGGATAATCATTATTGCATATTTTTTCCAACATTCTTTTGTGTTTGTGTTGTGTCTGGCGAGTACAAAACATCGCGTGTGATTTGACCACAATTTTGGTTCAATTGTTGAACCCCCTAACTCAACTATTGTTGGAAATAGGATGGAATTTTCATTTTATATAATTTTTTCTCCATATTTTTTTTTCCATGCTATGTATTCGATTACCGTAATGAAATGCATATAAGTGCAGAAACTGAGAACCAACTAACACAGGACAATGAATGAATTATCTTCACTTTATTGTATTAATAAATGTTCAAATTTGTTTTTACAATATTATTGTTGAATATATTGTACTCTGTGAAATCCAAAATTATGAAGAGCTTTTATTATTTATAAAGTCATAGTTTTTTTTTCAATAAAACGTCAACAAACAAACAAATGCAGAGTGGAGACTCGATTTGACTTATCAGTAGATTTGCCTCCCGTGTTTTTTCCAGTTCAGTTAATAGGTTGGTCAATGGTTTATGTAAACACTCGGATCAACCTGGAATATAACTGTATAGAGTTTGAGAATGTCTAGGTACAATGAAATAAAAAAGATCTAAAATCAGAAAATTAATCAAATCCAACAAAATTTCATGAGCAAAACATAGTCACATGGAATAACTTATACATGCATACACATATACACTATACACAAAACATATACATGTGTAACATATTCCAAATGAATATTTTAAATTTTAATTGAGATTATGTGTAGGATTTAGCAATTAGCTTGAAGATTAGTAGCTTACAATCAATATTGTTGAGGAATTCATTAAGAATGGTAAGTTCCTCTTGAAATCAGGCATTTAAATCCAAGTTTTTCATATACAGTATCTATTATTCGTCTCTTTACGGATAAAATATGTGGCATGTGCCTAGTTATAATGTTATTAGTCGCTTATCATTATTTATCAATTAAAATTCAACTCATTAAAACATCAATTGCATTAATTAGTCAACGAAATATGTTGGTATATTAAATTATGATTAACTGACATTGCGGTACATCCCATTATGTTGATACTATTTTAAACTTTGGGCCCACTATTATCCTTTCTTTCTGTGTTTTTATCACTACATGATGCTTCCATCATTAACGCTAGAACAGCAATTATAATTATAAACACATTCTTAAAAATTACCAAGAAACGTATTATAAATATACATTGAATCATTATGCTCAGATTCAGATATAAACCGAGAGCCAAAAAAACATATCTTTCGTTAAATATTGTATAATTTCTTTTTAATAAAAGTTATCAAACCATCAAATATTCTCAAAACCATTGCACTGGAGGATACCGCTCAGATTTCCCACTGTGGGTTTTCACCGTCAGAAAGTCATTCGAACAAATTATTATTTTCTTCCACGTGAAAGCTTTTTCTATTTTCTATTTTCTATTCACTCTCCAATGAAACTTGTCACTAGATGGCTCTAGTGGTTCATTCATTGCTAGCAACAATAGATTTCAGTTCCAATTATTGGTACAACAAAGAAAGTTACACCAGTGCCTTCTAGATGCAAGGTTGTTCTATGAGCAGATAGCCTCTGACCTCATGTTATAGCCATTATTGGCAACAGAGTTCAAGGTTTAACTAAAGCAGTGTAGTCAGCTATATGTTTCAAAACTAAAAATGTGCTGTTTCCGCACCACAACAGTACAGTACCACGATGTAGTGATACCAACCTATTTTATCATAATATGAAGAAGGTGACTCAACTCCCATACTAATAAAATGGACGGCATTTGTGGTTTCTTGCGGTCAGCTCAGAGACAAAGGTCCCGATTGCCTGTCACGATTTAGCGGATTCCCTTGTGAACTAGATGTAGATGAGAGTGGCTACGGTACCGGTGGCGTTGTTGAACTCACAAAATCTATCATTTTCGTAGAAGACAAATGCACCTACCAACATTATAATTCTACTGAGCCGTGTTTAGCATTATTGTTTTATGTAGTTCGATATAAAAGCGATAGTTGCGCTACAGGCATTTGGGACCCTGGACTTGGAAACTGACCCCGGAAATATTTCACTTTCAAGACCCGAGTTGGAGCACCTCCTTTATATCACTAGGAAAACGCGGGATGCGCGTTGTTAGACGAGCTTAGGGGTATAGAAATCTAGAATGAAAAATAATTTGTTAACCCAATCTACATCTACAGACCTTGGATCACTCCAAACGTTCAAAAACCTTACGAGAATCAGTTATGTTACGGCCTTCCTCTTCATTCATTTCAATCGTTTTGAATTAATTGGTGACACTTGTTGCTATAGATTTAATTGGTTCCCGTAATAGCCTAAATTGATGGGAAAATGCTTTATAAATGCGTTTTCTTCGTTATTTCTCATCCGATTGATGCGAAAAATCTCTCAAAATGTGCTTAATAGTTTCCTTTATATTCGGCGAAAATTTGAGAGGTCTTGAAAAATTTTGATTTTTCAAGTATTTTCCTCCGGGTTATTCTAATGGGGATTTTTGAAATTTCTAAAATTCATAAAAAAAAAAGTTACCACACGATAATGCCACAAAACTATACAGATCTAAGTTAGATGAGGAACCATGACGAAAAAAAGTTTGAAGTTGATAGCTGTAGCCGTTTGACCTGTGGAGAACCGACAAAAAAACATAAAAACAAAAAAAACAAAAAAAAAAAAACAAACATAAAAACGAACACCAATTTTTTTCAGTATGTCAAATTGAATCCTCGCTAAAGCTCGTCTAATGATAAAATAGGTTGGTAGCTCTCCATTGTGACAGTACTACTACTAGTTTCTTTTGTTTTTCACTACACCTCCAAGATCTACATCGAATTAGATACTTGTAAGATAATATTTTTATGCCAGAAAATTAAAAAGCACAAATCAAAGTTCACATAATTTTTTCATGCAGCATTTGAGGTAATAAAAAAAAGGATTCAAAAGGTCATAATAATTAGATTCACAATACAAAAACTTATCATCGTGCTAAACTGAAAGTTCCTACACTTCATTGTCACCGTTACATAGCTCATGACCCTCATTCTCTGTAAATGAATTGACAGCGGGACAAGAGAGTCGAGAGGTCATGTGATACAGCATACGAAATGAACGTCAGCAGCTTACATATCGTTTCAGAGCTACAGAATATAGGCCCTGAAGAGAGCATAGATGAGAACACAGTTCTAGATGCATTGAGGGTTGCGTTGGTTTGCCGGTTGGAGATTGTGACTTCACTAATTCGAAAACACTTTCCATTTCCGGAGTACTTTTTTGAGAACCATTGATCACTGCTCTATCTTGTGTTGTTATGTAGAAACGGCTGACAGACTGACAAACTTGATGACAGCTGTTATTAGCTGTGGCGACGCGAACGTAAAACATGATTACAGCTGTTATTAGCTGAAGCGACGTTAACCTAAAGTTAGTTTCTTTTATCACTACTGCCTACGCACGATTGATAATTCTTAAGACGTGGCCCGTGAATTGGTACATATTTTGAACATGGGAGAGATAGGAAGTGAGGACACCATCTCCAACCGGCAAACCAACGCAACCCACAATGCATCTCCAACCGGCAAACCAACGCAACCCTCAATACAACTTATCACAGTTATTAAAATCATTCTTCATTTTCTCCACTATAGTTCATAGATCAGTGTGAGCTAGTGAACGTGAACGTGAATGTGACATGTCGTTGATCGTTGTGCAGGTTACAACGACGACAGGTTCGGCGTGAGGTTCCCGCCGATGAACATGGCGTACGACTCAACGCTGCGCAACTGCTGCAAGCGGATCGCCGAGGAGATGGGCATCGGAAACATCATCAGAGAGGGCGTTTACACGTGCGTCGGCGGACCAAACTTCGAGACGATAGCCGAGCTGCAGTTGCTCAAAAAACTGGGAGTCGATGCTGTCGGTAAGTTGACGTCGACTCATTACAATTATTCCAAATGCAACCATTTTTTTTCATTATTATCAAAATTTGATCAAAATATCAAAAAGATGAAGTTCTTGAGAAATTTGAAGGGGATTACGAGAATGGATAAAGTTCGAAGTAAGCAGATGAGAAGTGAGCTAGGGGTAGAGAGATTAGGGTTCAAACTGGGAAGAGAGAGGCTTAGGTGGTTTGGTAATATGAAGAGGATGGGAACCGAGAGAATATCAAGGCGGGTATTCGAGGCGGCTACAGTGGGAACACGGAGAGTGGGACGACCGAGAGAGAGGTGGATTGGACTGATCAAGGAGGATGTGCTGATGAGAGGAGGAAGGTGGGAGGAGTTAGAGGCAGAAAGTCAGTGGGAGGACAGAATAAGGTGGAAGGAATTGGTGGAACAATTGGAAGTGGAAGAAGAAAAGGAGGCAGATGAGGAGGAAATGTCAGGCGTGGCCAACTGGTTTTTAGGAGTCCTGCAGCCCTAGTGATGGTGGAAATACCCACCCCCTGACCCAGTGTTTCAGTTGGAACCAGGGACGAAAAATTATTATTATCAAAATTTGATACAAAATCATTGTTAGCCAATTGAGGCTATGGATGGAAGTGGGATTGATTGGACGGGCCCCACTAAGATGATCTCACAATCCGATTTTAATCATTTTGATTTTTTTTTTTTTTTCTAATAACATCGAAACTTGATACAAAATCATTGTTCCCCAATTAAGGCCAAGGATGAAAAGTAGGATCGTTTGGACGGGGCACCACAAGGGCGATCTTACCACCCCATTTTAATTATTTAAAACCAATGAACTTCAACACCAGGGCTGCGCTGTCGGTGACCATAACTTTTCGCCGCAGATAAAAGTCTTGCAGTTTCCGAAAGTCCGGAACACATTATAAGTAAAAACCGTTTCTGTGATATTTATCCGGACATTATCAGCATTGGTATTAAGAGTAAACCAAACACACGAATGTTGATATCTTCCACTTAATATAAAAAAAACATGAACTTCAACACCAGGACTGCGTTGTCTCTGACCATACTTCGCGGCAGATAAAAGTCTTTCAGTTTACAAAAGTTCGGAACACATTAGGGTTGCGGTTCGATATACAAATTACAAATGGTATCAAAACTTTCAATATTAAAATATTGATTGAAAATGCCAAACTTTTCAATATCTAAATTAAATGATATCGAATCGAATCCAAAAAATCTGGGGTCGGAAGCCTGTAGTCTTTTACATTATAGTGAATACAGTTAGAGTAAGTGCAACAAGGTTTTTGTGGGGCAGGGGGAGGAAGGAGTTGCTTCATGCTTGGGTTTGCAAGTTTATTCATCAGCAAAGTAATTATTTTGTTCAAAAACTTCACGAAATATTTTTTTAGTTTCAATAATACGTAACAATGTTACACTGACAGCATCAAGAAACTGCACAAGTATTAATTTCAATGATTTAAAAATTGTTTTTCAACTATTTTTATACTTGATTCATTCTTACCTCAGTTATTCTAAATTTTTCCAATTGATTCTGATCATAGTTTCTATATCGAATTTATCCAATGTATCATTTCGATATCTGATCAAAGTCCTAAAATATTGATCAATTGAAAATATCAAAACCCAACCTTAACACTAATATTTATCCAAGTTCTAATTTCAGAACTCAATTTCCAAAATACAATGCCATTTAAAATTCAGACGGAGACGCGTGGCCAGTGGTAACACACTGAACCATCATTCGGGAGACCGGAGTTCGATTCCCGCCTGGTCAACCATCCTGACAGGGGTTTTACGTGGTTTCCCTCTGTCGTTCAGGTTGATACTGGGATGGTTTCTTAACAACAGGCCATGACCGACTCCATCCCAAAAACCAAAACACCTAATAAAATAACCTTTCATCTCATCATCACATCATCTCATTCATCATCCACCGACGCTAATAGATCGTAGCCATCAGTATAGTGCGTCGTTAAAACCCAATATAAAAAAAAACTGCATGAATATTATTTTAATGATTACAAAATTGCTTCTCAACTATTTTTGCACTTAGTTTATTCTTATTTCAGTTATTAAAAATTTTTCCAATCAATTTCGATCATAGTTTCTATATCGAATTATATTGAATACCATTTCGTTATCTGACTTAAGTCCTAAAATATTGATCAATTGGAAATATCGAAACCCAATGGTAACCCTAATTTTTATTCAAGCTCCAATTTCAGAACTTAATTTCCAAAATTCAATGCCATTTAAAATTCAGATTGCAAATTTTCTCGATACAATTTAATCTCATTTCTGTTTGTGTTTGTAGGCATGAGCACCGTGCCCGAGGTTCTGATGGCGCGACACTGCGGTATGACCGTGTTCGGGTTCAGCCTCATCACCAACGAGTGCATCATGGACTACGACAGTCACGCGGAGGCCAACCACCAAGAGGTCATGGACACGGGCGACCGGAGGAAAGAGATCCTCAGAGAGCTCGTCTGTAGGATGGTGTTACAGATGGGAGTCAAGATTGTGAAATAAATTAGAATTATATTTAAGAATACAGTGAAACCTCTATGCATCGTTTTTCTGCTTGTATCATCCATTTTTTTTCTCCCCACTCCCATATGACCAAGGTTAAATTTGTCTGGATGAATCGTTTTCCTGCATGGATGCTTTCATTTTCCTGGTCCCTTGAAAAACGATGGATAGAGGTTTCACTGTACCCGGTAGATGATAAGTTATATATTGTGTTGTAATATTTTATTAATGTAGATTTTATGTTATAGTTTTATATGAAAAACTATTGAATGTTGAAAATATTTTTATATGAATACGTTTAACATGTAAGAGGAGAATCATACGGGGGTAGGGATACGCCCTGGATCAGTCATCAAATAACGGCTATTGGCCGATCATACTTGTAAATTGTAATCATTCATTAGCTGGCTAGCATTCTGAACCATATTACTTTCCAACTCTCCATACTATCTGTAGACCTAGCTTTGTTATAAAAAAATGTATGAAAACTATTATTTATTGCTAGGCCTAATAATTTATGTTATCAATAATCCTGAATCATTAAATTGTTTTAATATCAGTCAGCCTATGTCATTATTTTCAAGGAACAGAATTTACTACAGTTCAGAAGATCCCAGTTAAGCACAGAACACCACAGAGTGATATCTTAAATCCTATAGTTGTAAAATATCTACAAACAAAATACAGAAACATAATATGTTTTGTCATCTTTAATGAATAATAATATTGGCAGAGCCGTACTTTGTTTGCTGAGAGTTGGCGCTTGACGGTCCCGATGTATTGTCTGTTTTAAGGCCGCACCAATGCTCGGGGAAAGAGATATTGAATCCAATTCCTTGGTATATTATTTTTTGGGTTGCTCCGTCACGCTGAAAATCTCGTACTCAGAAAACCGGGGGCGCTGAAGAGCGTATACCGTAATACGGACAGTACCAAGAGTAAACGTGGGCTTGGAGTGTAATAATGCCGTACGAGCTACTATTTCGGTGAATTGGTTAGGGTTATTTGGGTCAGGTTTTGATTGTTTCCTCGAATAGGTACAGTCTCTCCACCCACTTTCACACCCTCTTTCTAAGTAAACACTCTTATTTCAGTATACGTTCTTCAGGCGCCCTCCGAAAATCTTGTACACCAAACAGAATGACATCCATTTTGGTGAAAGAAGAATAGTCCTGCACTATTTAAATACAACATCGTTACTTCACCCTGATTTCTCCATCTACTTGGGTCTTGCCTCCTAGTATAGTCACACTGTAATTTTTTTTTTTCGGCGTACAAAATTTTTGGTGTACAATATTCTCATTCGTACGGGATTTCCAGTGTTCACCCACTATTTATTCTACGGTATATATTCTTTCGAATCGAAAAAGTTTCTAATGCTTTTAGCCGTTGTATCTCCCACAACTGCTGTCAATTTTTCCAAAGATGCGCCATTTATTTTTTCGATAGGACCAATCTTCTCGAGCAGACTGGAAGCTTTCTTTTTTCCCACTCCTGGTATCAAGTTGATCATTGACTTCTGTATATCTGACAGATCCATTTTCGTTTCACGCATATACGGATTTGAAGATTGATCTTTTGCTTCTTGGTGTGCCTAGGAATAATATAAAAATAAATATTATACTGTATTCAGCTTATTAGACAGCATCAAACACTACATTTACAAAATCAATTAATTGTATCCAACATAGTATGGCCATTGATTTTGTAAGGTTCCACTACAAATTTAATGGTATGGTTCACAGACTACTGCAAACATTTTAAATTTATGTCACATACCGGTACCAGAAAAACATCATCTGGTACTTACATTCTTTAAGTATGTTTATGAAGTATGAGAGAGAATAAGTCAGTGATCATGAGTTACTGGTACGTAAAAGTACGGTAGGTTTAAAAACCATTTGTATTCATCACACGTCAACAGCACGTAGTCAACGAATTGACGGTGGTTAATTTCAAACGGATTCGGTCACAATTGGAAAAGTGAGAGTTTGGGGAATATTGAATACAACTCTAATTTCTTGTCTATGTGTTGCTCATTCAGACTGAGAGATATTCAGTACTGAATTATATCAACTTCTCAACTTTTGAAGAAGTCACTTTTGCTTCGAATATGGCCAAGTCTAGAGTGAAGCACATAACGGTACACTTCATTTTATATAATTGACGTTCACATAAATCTTCACTCTTTCTTATACGTATTAATCTTGAAGCGAGCTTGCGGTACTGCTTGCAATATAACTACGAGAGTATTACATCAAGTGAACATACCAATGCCATCAACAGTTGAGGTAATTCCGACTGATTCCCAATCGGCATTACATTAAGATTCAATTCCAAAGTAGCTAATTTCACCAATTCATTATATTTCTCGATTGTACTTGTATTTCGTTCCACAATTATTGTAGTACTCTTTGAATTTTCTCCGAGTAGATCGAAAATTCTAGCAGAATACGCGTCGAGCACAAGCTCAGATTGAGGAATGTAGACGACAGGAGCTGATTTGGAAATGTAGAAATCGATATCTCCAAGTCCGTCGATAAAGTAGCCAGCATTTTGATCTGCAAAAATGGGATAATAATGTAGGCCTTTTACGCTGTGTTTCTATGTCTTGAAAATTGCTATTGCAAGAGAAATTTCTTGACACTTTGTCAGAAATTTTGATCAATAGTTTAACAGTGCGGCGTGGTTGTCGGCAACGAAAGGTGAACAAAACTCATAATTTTCTGCCATCAGAAAGCAAAAGTGGCAGAAGTATTCAGTGTTGTGAAAGTTAGTCTTCAAACGGAACTTACTGAAAATTCGATTCATCAAAATCTAGGCGTAAATCATCTTTTGGAAAGTTGAAATTTGTTTTTCATGAGGGGCTTATAAAAGTTCAAGGTGGAAGGAAAAAACTACTGATATAACTAGAGTAGTAGTGAGTTGGTAGTAATTCACAATTTTAGGTAGATTAGCCTGTGTGTATAGTAGCGGTAACTCCATCGCATTTACTCCAATGATGTGATACATAATGCAGTCAAGGTATAGCAGTGCAGTTACTGCTGAGAGACTCAACACGTTTATTTACCTACCTGCACGCGTTTACGGAGTTTAGCAGTCAACAGTCAACAGTCGGCTAATGAATTGCATGCAAGAATGGCAGTAACGTAAATTGAGAAAAAATGGGAGATTATAGCTTGCCAACATTAACATATCTGAGAATACTTTCGAGCTCAAAATACACTCAAGCTGCTATGTGAATGCACGAGGCATAAATTAACATCAACATATACAAATTTTGTACAGTAATCATGCCACCGTAGCGCTGTCACATTGATTGTGAGTTCTCGCTGTTTACAAGGCGCAATCACAATTGGCACGTTCCCGATTCAAAGTGATCATAAAATATAAGGTCTTCAGGTCTATTCTGTGCAGTGGCACCGAGTACATAAGTATCCTTTCGGCAGTCGTGCCTTTAGTTTGGCACGATCGTGATTTCAGTGAGTTTTACTATCTAGGCCTAGAGAGACTTATCATATCACTAGGCCTAGGCCTCTGGCATTGATTTTGTATGCCTCAATGGCTACCTACCTATTACGAGCTAGTATGTCAGTCCGACTATTGCATACTGCTGTCATCTAGCATGTTATTTCCATTTAGTCCTGGTTTTTAGTGTTTTTTAGGTTATATAACTTACTTTTCAATTCTGTACCCAAAGAAGTTCCATTCCACTTGTCATTAATGGCAAGTGCACCTATTGGAACAATGTGGCCCTTGATGTTTTTGGTCGTATGTTTAGAAGTAGAAGCCATAGTTTTAATAATAATATGGCATGAATAGAGCATTATCAATTTTTCGACATCTGTCAAACTAGGCCTACTTGTCGACTGCAACACATGACATTCTGACGCGACTCACACAGTCCAGCGTTACCATAGCAACGCGAAAATGTTCTAGGGTGCGCTAGTGATCCACTGAGTGTTTTTGAAGTACCACAACCTCGGCAAAATACACCAGTACTGTGCGGCACTCAGTAGTTGGCTGCCATCGCCTTTCGGAGTCAAAATCTACAGCTGCGGTCAGTGTTGTCAATTTCTCGCGCAGTAAAATAATGTTCATTAACAGTGTTCTTTTGTATTTTTATCACTTATAATTTGTGGATCATTATCGAGTTTATTATAGGATAACAATTTATTATGATATCATCAAGTTTTGGCAACGGTGTAAACGTCATCCTTAATTTTGGAGCATGTAGGTTGGCCCTAGGCCACTAATTGAGCTATTTCTCTGTGAAAGTATTCGGTAATTTTTTTGTGTGTACGCATTTAACGACCCTAAAGCAATAGCTTACGTGAGATAATGTTAATGTCAGTGCTATATATGATAAGTTGCCACATTCGTGAAACGTGACAGCAGTGAAATAATCTAGACCAACAGGTAGGCCTAGGCCTATTTTTTGACAGCTTGGGCTAGGGGATGTTGAATTTTTGTTAGATAATTATTTTTGAAAGTTTAAAAAAAGAATCCACAATGGTTGAAATGGCTGGCGTCGGTTACGGCCGATCTGGAGTGTTGGAAACGCATGTACGAGGGCAGTGGTATCGAGTTTTCGTATCTTTAGAAGACGATTATCTGAGCATAAGCTTGGACGAAAGTTACGAAAACACAACAACGTTAAACGGCACGTTGAACAATAACAATAATAACAATAACAATGTCGATACCGGCACTGGCTTAATGGATGCTGTAGATGTTCCAGAATCTGTAGCTAATCAAAAGAGACTTGTGCGTGTAGTGAAATCCGATAATAATGGCTTAGGTATATCGATAAAAGGTGGTAAAGAAAATAAGATGCCGATACTTATTTCGAAGATATTCAAAGGGATGGCTGCTGACCAAACGGAACAGCTTTATGTTGGTGATGCGATATTATCAGTGAACGGAGAAGACCTACGAGAGGCAACACACGACGAAGCTGTAAAAGCGTTGAAACGAGCTGGGAAAGTTGTCGAGCTTGAAGGTGAGATTAACGTTGAAAAATTACCAACTAGGTTAATACTTTGGGTACTTCACATCTTAGGGTCTGTTAACTGAACGTATAGAAGAGAGGGATGATTGCGCTACTAATATTCCGCTTAGTCCCCGCCCTAACAACAAAATATACCAGTAACCGATTACCTATGATACATTTGCTGTGCCCACATGCTGCCGTGCTGATACAACTTCACATGTTGTGTTTTAAATGTGTCAAAATGAATTGGGGCAATTTTCTGTACCATTTATCAAAGAACACAGCGATTTAACAGTCGAGGGTGTGATCAACAAATTCTCTATAGACCAAAAGGTATGTACCGGTAGGGCTGTTTAAATTCTCTGACTCAACGTCAATCATCACATTGTCAAGCAATATGGGACAATTAGGTTGAACATATAAAAAAGTGATTACCGGTATCATGTTTGAATTATTTAACACTGAAGAGGATATCTCCAATCAGTTGGGATTTAGAATATATCAATATTACAACAACAACAAAAATATATATATATCTCCATATTTATATACCGGTATTATATATGCATGCGGTATTTATAAGCGAAGTTTTAATTCCACGCAGGCGAAGTAATGTGTTTGTGTGATTACGAGACACGAGAAAGAAATATTGTAGCCACCCTCGGTAGCTCGGTCATCTGAGGCACCGCTTCAGAAACTGAAGTCACCGTTGGGCGTGGATTCGAGTCCCACACAAGACATGGGGTTTTGTAAACGTCGTTTCACTTATAAATCATCACTTCATAGTTTCATAATCACCTGGTCATTCGTACCCCCGTATAACCTAGCTGTTGGTGGGGTCGTTAAGCAAATAATAATCATCAAAAATCGTTATCAACATGTCAGTGATTGCATAATTTCACTGCAGCTTGAGGCTAACTGCCGATTTTGAAAGATGCAGTTGCGTTTCTTAACGTAAACCTCGTCATGAAAAATCACAGCACTCCAAGACTATCACTGCTATACAAATGTAACGTTGATATTTGTGTTTTTTAAATTGGTAAATTCATTTTTTAAATGTTCTTCAGCGGATTGGGTCTACATGTAGTGAGAAAACTTGGTAGTTCAACTGAGTAGTTTGTAATAAGCTCTTATATTTGAACAACAGTCGAAATGGTCCATCCAAAGACAAAGCCCTGTTGACTCTCAAAGAAATCTGTACACTGACTGGTCTAATTTATATATTTATCCCACTTCATTAAACAGGAAAGTATCATTAAATTTACGATTTTTTTTTTCTTGGATCGAATTATTTAGACGTGTTAGCGTGAAGTGTTGCCATGATAGAGCCACTTTGTTCTACCGTCAGGTTGGCTGCATCTTCACTGTATGGGTCGCTATAAATATTCATGTTGGGGGAGTGCACGCGTCTCTTGTGACGATTCGAACCAGCCGACCGTCAGTGCTAGGGACGAGGAGGGGACGTGCGGTGAGACCGTCAGAAGGCGCGCTCGTTCATGAGGACGAAGAACAGGGTCTAGTTTCGGGGATGGACGATGTATTATAATGTGATATCTTGACTCAGGATCCACGGCACAAAAAAAACCCACCCCCCCTAAGGGCTATAAACGAGACGAGGGTGGAACCAAATAATATACACACACTTTTTTTTTCTCATTCGTAAAACTATTTTGTTGTATAGGTGCGGTGATTTTATTCGGTCGGGGGTTTATGATGCGTGCATCCCTATACGACCTGAGTTTTCCTATATATATAGGCTAGTCGAGTTAGCGGAATCTCATTTATTCTGGTAATTAACTTTTGAACGGAGTGGAATACCACTAGGAAAACGCCATATATGCGTTGTTGGACGAGCGGATATGTTGATTGCCAAACTTTTGCCTTCATTCGCCAATTGGGTGACATTCAAGTTGTAAATGGGTAAACACGGCTTCGAGTGGTACCAATTTAGCACATTTAATGTTTTTTCTCCAAAATGGCTGACCCGATCAAGCTGAACATTTCCAGAAATGTGTATCAAAATGTAATTCAACTTCACGCGAAATTTCATTTTTTTCGAAAATAATAATATTTCCTTTTTTTCGCTGTGTTATTCTAATTGGTATTTTTGAAATTTCTAAAATTCATAAAAATAAAAGTTACCACCCGATAATGCCACAAAACTATACAGATCTAAGTTAGATGAGGAACCATAATGAAAAAAAGTTTGAAGTTGATAGCTGTAGCCGTTTGACCTGTGGAGAACCGAAAAAAAACATAAAAAACAACAATATAATTTCATAAAAACGAACACCAATTTTTTTCAGTATGTCAAATTGAATCCTCGCTAAAGCTCGTCTAAAAATACTTGTTTGGTAAAACAACACAGTTCTACTTTGAGCCGATTTTACCAACGTTTTAATCCCAAGGAATAGCGTTTTAAAAACTTGGGATTGGTAAGATAAATAGCAATTGCTATCCGGATCATAATCAACAACTTTGTTCTCAGGTCTAACCTAAACCTAGGGTTAAATGTTTGGTACAACCGGATAACTACTTCACCTAATTACAACTTACAAGTCCTTTGATTTTCGTATGGACGTATTTTCTTATTTCAAATTACGATGTTCATTTGTTTATATTGGGTTCAACTACTGACTGTAAATGATGACTATAAGATCTATTGGCGTCGGTGAATGACGTATTCACCGTTGATATCACCGATACACGGAGACGATGGGACGAAGAGATGAGAGGCTATTTATTGAGAATAGTGGGAAGGAAGCGGTTGTGGCCTATTGATGAGGAGTCATATCAGTACCGGTATAGGCCTATTCACCATAATGATAGAGGAAAACCACGAGAACCCTCTATCCTGATGCCCTTACTGTCTCGCTGATATGGCTATTTTATAATCTTTCCATTTTCATCACACTTATACACTATTATTATTATTATTAATATTGATTCCTATCATTTTTATTGTAGTCTTACTACGCCCATATAATGTGATGTCGATATCTTATAATAGCATCAGACAGGCCCAAGGTCTTTATACTTTCAAGTCCAGAGTGGTACGGCCGATTAATCGAAATCCCAATTCATCGAAATCCCAATTCGTTAACTGTCTCAATTCATTGAAATCCCGAATAATCGAAATACTGATTAATCGAAATCCCAATTAATCGAAATCCCAATTCGTTGACTGTCTCAATTCATTGAAATCCCGATTCGTTGAACACCTCGCTATGTCGAGACGTCACAGTAGTGGTCGAATGGCTAGCCCACTGAACCGTTATTCAGGGGACCGGGCTTCAAAACCCGCCATGTTCGACCATTCTGACAGATTTTTTTTTCGTGGTTTCCCTCTGTCGTTCAGGTCAACCTACGTGATGGTTCCTTAACAAGAGGACACGACCGACTCCTTCACACCATCCAAAAACACCATCCCATATCATCATCCCATATCATCTCATATATCATTCACTGACGCCAATAGATCGTTGTCATCAGTGCAGTGCGTCGTTAAAGCCAATATAAATAAATAAATTAAGTTGCTATACAGTCAGTTGACGAGAACCAAGGTGGCACCCCTCCCTCCTCCCCATTCCCCTCCCCCCCACCCTTCCCCTCTCGAGGTGCCTTCCTTGGCTCGGCAGATTGTACTGGTTTTCGTTTTCACGTCGTTTCTTCGTAAATTGAATCACCATCAATATAGATATAGACACAGTGTCGCCCCCCCCCGACCCCCCCCCCCCGCCTATATCCAGTGCCTTCTTGCGTGCGCAAAAGTCAACTTGGAACTTTCCGTGTCGGAACTCGTGTCCCGGAGCTTGCGAAAACTTTGCAATTTAATTGCATAAATCTTAAAAATGTCTCCGCGTGAAACTTGTACAAGGATGGTTGTGAGAGAGAGAGAAAGAGAGAAAGAGAGAGAGAGAGAGAGAGAGAGAGAGAGAGAGAGAGAGAGAGAGAGAGAGAGAGAGAGAGAGAAGAGTTTTCTGGGCTGATTCAACGATTTGTGATTCGATCTATGAACTTATACCGAGTCAAAAGTTGCACAATAAGTTTAAAATAACGAATCCTGCTTAGTAGAAATAGGCTTGAATGTCAATGCTGTATGGACTCATAGACCACGTGATGTATGGGCCTACTGGTCAATTTGACCGCCATTTTTTGTATCGATACTTTTGTATGGCAATTGGTTAAGACGCGCTGACTCGACTAAATCATTTCACCATGCAGTTTTGGTTTTTGTGAGGGACAGATAGATAAAAGGCTAGTCTACATAAGACAAAGGTCCCGCCAAGGTGATTTCATAGATATAAAACATAAATTGAATCGTGCAAGAAAAAAAAAAATAAAAAAAAATTAACAAATACATCACAAGATGCAGACAATTTGTCAAAAATGCGAATGACTTATACGGTACATTTTATAATAACAAAGGTGGTAAGATCACTTGTATGTTACAGTAACTTACCTATATGTTACAGTGGATGTTTTTGCCACCGATTCTTACCTCACAGCGTAGGCCTATACCGTTACATACAAATAACATGTATAACCTATTGTGAATTTTCATTGTGAATCGACCGAGGGGTTAACAACTCCTGAAATCTGGTGTAGGCTTACACTTGATAATAAAATCTCCCTGAAATCCCTTGAAATCTACCTGAAATCCCGTGAAATCATCTTGAAATCTCTTGAAATCTTCTTGAAATCCCGCGAAATCTCCCTGAAATCCCTTGAAATATGAAATCAGGATATAATACATTTACTACCGGTAGTTGTTTACCCTTCGGGATCGACAGTATTTCAGGAGATACTTCAGTTGAATGTTGTGAAGCAATTTCACTATGGGCCTACTATGTGGTCCGATGGAAAGTCACTGCGATCGTTTATATGTTATGTCGACACTGAAGATGTCACGCTGTAGATAGGTTCCCCGTAAAGAAAGAGGCATGCTGGTTTTTGTAAAACATCATTCGTACCCCCAAATAACCTTGCTGTTAGTGGGGTCATCAGGAAAACAATAATCATCACCTTGCCATCATTGTTCGACATTGATCGTCCCGATCGACCGTCTTCCCCATCCTCTAGCATTAGCGGTAAGGAGTTTCGATCCACACACGCAAACACACGCTGTGGTGTTGGGTACACAGCTTAAAATGCAATTTTTATTCCTGTTTGTGAAACATCTTCGCTCGAAAGATTTTCCCGTCCACAAAGTAAACAAGTTCCCGTTACGTTGAGCTCCTGCAGGAGTCACAGGAATAATAATATCACGTGTTCCTGGAACGGAAGAAGGATGAAGATTGGTTTAGTCTAGTAAAGACGTGATTACGTACACATAGGCCCGAGGAGCGTGGTCTTTGATTCCCCTCAAACCCCCTGGTTCAACCCCTCTCTCTGGCTACTTATATATATAGGGAATAAAGAAGGGCTGGAATGGTATACCACGCGAAAGAAAATGAAACGCAATGTTTGCTCTTTTAAAAGATAGAAGTAAAAAAAAAAGAAGAAATTTCGAAGAGAAGAAAAAAAACGGGGTAAATTTAACCTTAGAAACTATTGTTAGGAGGTTCTTTATAGTGCCTGTGCGGTAGGCTACCCTCAATACGTGACCATTATACAATACTAGATAAGTTATCGGAGAATAACGATTTCGTTTTTTTCATTCGTTTGTTGGTAGGCCTATATACGAGGTATTGAAAACTACTATTGCATGTATTTCACGATCCGACTGTTTGCAGATATGCCTCTGCCCGGGGCTCGAATCCGGCTCTTCAAGATCGAATATATCATATATCATCGACGAAAATATATGTATAGATATATACTTTGTGATGGAAATTCATAAGCAATTTCCTGTGATGTTTATTTTGTTTGCTTGTTTTTTGTGAATCTTGATTGAACTAGCTAGATTGTTTACTGAGTGGACTAGTGGCTATAGCTATGCTGAGTTGGCATTCAGGAGACCGGGATTCGATTCTCGTCTAGGCAGAGATTTTTCTTGGTTTCCTCTTACCATTAGGATGAGTCCTTAATATTAGGCCACGACCGTCACCTTCTCGTCAGTCGAACAGACTAAAGAGGGTCGTTCTTTCTACCCTGTATTTCTGGTCTAAAACCTACTGTAAAATGGAAAAGAATGAATAGAAAAATTATGTATAGACCTATACATTATCATCTTTTAAAACTTTTCATCTACATCTTCTAATTTACATCATTATGCCCCTTGCTCATAAAACACAAAACAAAAAACAAGCCAATAAATTGGGACATGATTAAATTAAATTCAGGCACATATAAATATTATATAAAGGCTGAATGTAATGGTAAAACATGTATATTTGCAGTTTCGGTTTGATCCGAAATTTAGATAAAAATAATCTATACGCACATTGGAGTGCTGATTTTTTGCATCGACTATATGCGTGCAGTGCGTATGCACATTGCCTTCTAGTTTTATTGCTTATAATATCGCCCAGTATATTTTCTTCAGGATGCAACTTCATGGGGATTGGTCGACCACTTTAGGTGACCGCAACCATACATATGACATGAACGATGATACAAATATTTGGTATTTTTACAAATAGTAAGAATTGCATTAAAACTCGGTGTTCTATATTTGAATTTTGAATACTGAGTGTATAATAAACGACGCTTCCTACCGTGCTTTTCTCAATAAGAGAAAGTAATTTTCCATTATTCAGTTCAACCATTCAGAAACAAAACAACATGTTCCCCATCCCTTCTCCAAAACAAAGCGACAAACTGGCGTACATTTTACTCAGATATCTCAGCTCTCGATCGCCCGTCCCCCCTATCCATTACCATTACCATCCGGACGTTCCGAGCCTTCAACATACCATTTATCTCTTTTGCTCAATGTGTATCAGCTTCCCAACGCCCGTCTCCCCTATCCATTACCACTACCGTCCGGACGTTCCGAGCCTGCAGCATACTGTTCAGTTCTTGGAGAACCGCTGCCGCGTAAAGATAATGTATGCATGATAATTGCCTATCCTGTAGGATGATGTGGGAGGGAAAGGGGAAGAACAACTTGGTGGTAATTGTTCCAATAAACCGACTGATGGAAGCGGGAACAGTCCTCTTCAATGTGAGGGAATGTATATACTGATCCACGAAAGATGAAGGTGTGAACCACCCGCGCGCTAGTGGTGTGGGATAGGGGGGACGGTCGCTCGGAGCCTTTATCTTCCGTGGATAGAACTATATAATTAATTGTATATAATTATATGGAAACTGGAAGCTGATACTTGATAGGCCTGTTTCATTTGGCTGGGAAGTTGCTTGACATAATTCCTGTGAAAGTTGGAGCGTGAAGCAAGTACTCGATATAATGCATAATATATATATATATATATATATATATATATATATAAACAATATTCAAAATTCGTAGGCCTGCAATATGGCAGCCGCTATTCATCGGTCTATCTCACCATATGCAGACGTTGTTGTTGTTGTTGTTGTTGCGTGCAACTTGAACTAAACTAGACAAAAGAACAACTTCGAACTAATTTAATCTAAACTAAAGTTAATATAAAACCTATAGACGTACGGTATCCATATACACCACATACTATAGCCAATACAATTACATGTTTTTTTTTTTTAATTCAAAATAATTAACATGGGGTGGTGAGATCGCCTTTGTGATGCCCCGTCCAAACGATCCTATATTTTATCCATAGCCTTGACTGGGGAATTTCATTTCATTTCATTTTTAATCTTGTCTCATTTTTCGATATTTAATACAAAAAAGCCAAGTACGTAATCATAGAACGTCCCCTGGACCCTTACCGCCACCACTGCCACTTGAAATAATATTCTAGGCCTGGCTAGCTACAAGAGACTAGCACTTTGATTGGATAATATTCTGTATGAAAGCTGAATACCATGACAATACGAGATAATAACAGTCACGGTCTCTTGGAACGCAGAAATGTGGTCTATTTTCAGCCCATCTCAGGAGCAGTGCTGGGATATTGTGCCAACAACAATGGAAATAAACACAAAAACTGGACACGTTGCCATGGTACTTAGCTCTCCTAGTAGTTATTGTTATTGTAACAATAACAATAGAAAAGTAACAATAGAATGCGCTTTTAAATCTCAATGTGGCTGACGAAAGGTCACAAAAGTTCAGTCAACAATGTAATATTCCAAACAATATCATTGTAGAAAATATGTGTGGGTTTCATTTTGTGACTTTTCTCTGGTTCCACTTTTAAACACTAACAGCGTACCGCAACTTTTTCTGGGTCACAACTTCATGGACGGGCTCTATTCAGTGCGATTTTTGACGCCGTGGAAAAGAGCCTATGTAGGCTTCTGTCAAGTGACGGCACTCATTGTTGAAATTGACAGACAACAATGTCCATCAGTTGGAATTGACCAATCTGAATATTTGATAGTCCACCAGTTCGCTGTATTGCTATGGTAACGATTGTTTGTCATTTGTTACGTGACAGAAGTCTATATAGGCCTTGCACGCGACTCGCGACCCACGGCCTTCGCGATCAAATTGTTCATTACCGTGGAGACAACAATCGAAACCAGACTCTTTTGTCGTAAAACGTGTGCATGACGTCACAGCTGGCAAATTAATCACTCTCGCTCATTTGTCGGAGTCAATATTGTCGTGATGATGCCGATGTGCTAATACGGATGTTTAACTAACATAATGCACAGATCACGATGTAAATAATTACATCTTTATCGGTTTCAACACACATATATTATGTAATTTCTATTTAAACTGGTCGTGTATTATGACCTATCTGTTGTTGGGGTCGTTTAGGTGAACCTATTTACATCTCATTCAATTTTTTATTATATAATGTTTTTCACGAATACATGGATACCGGTATACACAAATATCATTATAATAACATTTTTGTAACCATAGTTATGATACATAAATATATAACACATTGGTCTGAATCATTAATCGATTAGTGTATAATAATGATGACTAGAGTTGAATGCTTAAAAATGTAATAATGAAATAATGTAATAGCTTCTATTTTTTGAAAAACAGAACCCACATAAGCCTGTGTGTGGGAAAGGAGGAACAGTATAAAATATATACCAAGAGGGAAAGGTTCTATACCTATTACCCACCGTGTCACGTTTTCAGTGTCAATTTTTATGTGTAGGCCTACTTATCCCACAGTAGAACCCTTTTAGGGTATTGTGGATTCATATTCAGTGTCAATTTTATTTCGTTTTCTGATAAAGAGACTTGGAAAAAAAACTATGTAAACGATCGTTGTGGCATTTCGTTTGGATTTATTGTAGTGAAAATGCTTTACACCGTAAAGCAGTAGAAGTATCTTGTAATACTGTCGATACATAATAAATATTCACGATATGTTGAGTGTTATTTGTATGTAACGGTACGCTGTGAGGTAAAAATCGATGGCAAAAATATCGAGTGTTAAGAAGAAGAAAGCTTTATTGGTACCTGACTATATTATAAAACAGGATAGCAATCAATATAAAAAAATACATACAATAATATAGAGAAATAGATTGAAAATATCACATATTAGTACATGAAAAGAGAACTGATTGAATAGAAAAAACGTAAAAACAATATAAGATTGAATAAAATAATAAGGAGATTTTGTGATTTTTCCACATTTGTCAACATGAAATTTCAATAATTAGCGTTTTCGACAAACATTGTCTCTATCTTGTTATGTATCTGTTAAAATTGTATTTTACACGGTTCAAGTTTTATGATCATTTACATCTGTGAAACCCCCCTGGCGGGAACTATTTGCCCTATGAAGACTGGAGACACTAAACCAATTATTCAAACTGTGCTTATATACATATTTATCTGTCCACAATTTTTTTTTGTATCTTCAGTAGAAATTTGTGGTGGCGTTTCTCAAAAAATGCTCTAACCAATTTCAACTCCAAAACTATACAGTTCCAAGTTGGGTAATTCCGCTTGTCCAGAAAAAGTTTCATGTCGATCAGTCAACTCGTGCGACCTGTGTGCAGTGCTGACAAAAAAGAACAGAAAAAAAACACACACAGAGACAGAACTTCATAAAAGTGGGATGGAAGTCTTCGTTATTTCGCTCATCTATTATAATCATCTGTCAACACTTATAAAACATTGAAAACAAACTGTATGAATAATAACGACATCGTTTATTCCGTCATTCAGACCCATATTATACATAATAATTGATTAAAAATATAAAAATAACCGACTTATTTTATTCCCATTATTACAACTTATTATTTTTTATTATTTCCACTCATTGTTCTCATTTCATTCGAACGTCAAAGTGATAATTGAAAAATCTTCCATGTTCAGTTTTAGATATTATTGGTAATTCTGTTGATAATAAGTGTTCTGTCATAATGATAAATGTCCAATAAAAAAAAAATCATAATATTTTTTGTTAGGATGTGCAAACATTTTTTCTACAATATAAAAAAATAAAAATTTGTGGTCATAATAAAATTATTATTATATTGATAATTTGATATAATAATAATTTATATAAAAAAATAAAAATTTGTGGTAATAATAAAATTATTATTATATTGATAATTTCATATAATAATAATTTATATAACTATAAATACTATAATTTCATTTCATGATATATAGTAGGAGGAAAATTTTCAAATAAATAAAAGAAGTGACACCATATCTATGGTCATATACTCTTAGGCCCACACATCCATGCAAGTGCAATAATGAGTGATGACATCTGATCCTCCCACACGCTGTCATAGTCCTCCATGTCTATTAGCCTATTTAACCTCCCCCTCCCCTCCTCCCCTCGCCACAATACACCCATTAAACCCTTGTAATTATCTCTGGACCCGGCTGGACTCATGGTGTTCTGGTCTGTGGAGGGGCGGAGGGGGGGGGGGGGGGTCGTGTTATCCGCATTACCATATTATTGTCCCCGTGTTTTGCTGCTGTCTTTGTACGCACGAACAAAGGTCACTATACGCACAACAGTGTGAGATGAAATCTACACGAGAGGTCATTGTGCGTCAGGGGTGAACAATTTTAATGGCTGTTGTTTGTGCGTGTAAACATGCGTGGCACCAGGGGTGACGAAAGACGGTTGAAATAGTTCATTTGTTTCATTTGTATTGGGTTTAATAACGCCCCTGAAGACCTACTGATGACTAAGATCTATTGGTGTCTGTGAAAGATGTATGAGATTTTGAGATGAAAGGTAATTTGATTATGTGTTTTTGGAAAGTTGGAAGGTGTCGGCCGTGGCTGTTGTGAAGTAACCATCCCAGTATTGATATTGGTGGTAAGATCGCCATTGTGGTGCTCCGATCCCACATTTCATCTATATATCCTTAATTGGCGAATAATAATTTTGTATCAAGTTTCGATATTACTAAAAAAAAAGTATTTACCTGAACGACAGAGAAAAACCACGAAAAAACCCCTGTCAGGATGGTCAACCATGGCAGGAATCAAGTCCCCCAGTCTTCTGAATGACGGTTCATTGTGCTATAACCACTCGACCACTCGTCTCAGTCACAATGTAATTGATTCCCTATATAAAGGCAAAGGATGAAAGTTCAGGATCGTTTGAACAGGGCACCACAAGGGCGATCTTACCAACCTAAAAGATTGGTAAATTATATACCTCATTCAACACATTGTATACAAATTATAGTGATGAGAAAAAAATGAATATTAATTCAAAAGTCGTGTAGGTTAAAAGTTTCCAATCCTCTGGCTATGGATATATCCTCAATCTCTGTCTTCGATTTTTTTCTTCTGCATCTTATTTGAGATATTATGACAAAATTTGAAAGGATATCGTGACGTGATATTGCAACATATATATTGTGGTGACTAAGACGAGTGGTCGAGTGGCTAGCAAACTGAACCGTCATTCAGGAGTTCGATTCCCGTCATGGTCCGACCATCCTGATAGTTTTTTTTTCCTGGCTTCCCTCTGTCGTTCAGGTTGATACTGGAATGGTTCCTTAACAACAGGCAACGACCGACTCTTTCCCACTATCCAAAACACATAATAACAATCTTTCATCTCATATATCATTCACCTACGCCAATATATCTAAGTCATCAATACAGTACGTCGTTAAACCCAATATCAATAAATGAATGAATTTGTGTATAGTTTTGGATGTTGATATAAAGAAGATGATGGTATCTGTCACAGCTGGTCTTCTAAGACCCTCGGGCTGAGATCGAGCGCAGGGTGTGGCCCGGCTCTGATTTAATTGTCACCAATCAAATTGATCAGAATGCAAGTTGAACTTCATCCGAATCTTCTTGCCGAGTCCAAACGAGTGGACCAATTAAAAACTAGTTTCTCTAATTGTTGTATATTATTGTTCTGGTCTCTGAGAAGTCGGTCTGCAGGGCGTTCGTTCTACCAGAGACAATACACTGTCAGATCTCAAGCAGACGCCGCTGTGGAATTAGACATGCTGGAAGCCGAATCGAAATAAATAAGGGGAACTGTTAAGAGGCCGCAGGCGCTCGTATTTCACGCCGCAAACTCTCACGGCCGTAATTTTTGTGATATCACTATGAGTCTTTTTGCATTTTGTTGGTGATTAAAAAACGAAGGTTACCGTAAATACAGAATTTTGAACCAAAAATTTGTGATTTTTCAAATTCTTCAAATGGAAAATGGAAAAATTTCTAATTTACGAAAACCTAGATACATATTTTTTAGTACCGAAAAAAAACATAGAATGTGAAATATATCAGAAGTGTGAGCTAGGGAATTAACGGCGTTTATGCGAATCTGAGTTCGGCGGGCTAGTCTACGGGTGGCGCCTAGCACACGATGCATGTTAAACTAGAGTCTGAAGCGAGCGAACAACGAGCCCGTGTAGAGCGCCTGCGGCCTCGTAAGGCAACTCCAGCCTTCATAGGGCAAAAAGTTCCCACCAGGGTGATTTCATAGATATAAATGGTCGTGAAACATGAACAATGCAAGATACAAAATTATCAAATATATCATACAAGATGCAGACAATATTTTGACGAGACTAAATTTTAATGTCATTGTGAAAGATAAAAAGAATGAAAACACCGGCACATGTAGCTGAGTGGTTAACGCACTCGCTTCATGTGATCCGGGAGGTGAAGGGGGATATCGAACCTGGTTCGATCCCCGCCACCGTCCATCTTTATAAGTTTTTTTCGTGGTTTCCCATTGTAGTCTATAGGCTAATGACGGGATGGTTCCTACAATATAGGCCACGACCGCTTCTTTCCCATTATGCTTCCCGATACCTAAGAAACCTTCATCTCATCTCGTCAATCATTCATTCATTAGACGCCAATAGATCTCGGTTATCATTGTAGTGCGTCGTTAAAAAAAAACAATTTCAACGTATCTCCAAGTTGTCATGTTTGAAATGAAATATTTATTTCTTAATTGTATAATGATCAGCTGTTAATGGAAAGAAGTGCTCATTGCCCAAGAGTCTAAGTTCAAAGTGGAAGATATCAACATTCGTGTGTTTTGTTTACTCTCGATACCAATGCTGGTAATGCCCGGATATATTACAGAAACGGTTTATACTTGTAATGTGTTCCGGACTATAAAAATGTATTTTTATGTACTGTGATGTAATGGACAAATAAACTACAATTACAATTACAATTACAAAAACTGAAAGACTTTTGTCAAAAAAATAAAAAATTGAAGAAAAATTATTGTCACAAACAACGCAGTTCTGGTGTTAATTGGTTCTAAATAATTAAAATGGGGTGGTAAGATCGCCCTTGTGGTGCCCCGTCCAAACGATCCTACCTTTCATCCATAGCCTTACTGGATAACAATGATTTTGTATCAAGTTTCGATGTTATTAAAACAAAAAAGCATCAGTCTGTGTCTTAGTCTCAGTTAGTCACTGTCTTAATTCAGCAAGGTTAGATGTAAGAATGGCCACCAGGCTAAATCTTGCCACACAAAGTCGTTAATAATATCTCTAGGACTAGACACGATTCGTGTTTGCCGAAGTTAGCAAGTAATGGAACGTAATGGTTACTGTAATATCTTTATAATTTGTTTACATGTCGTCCATCTTTGTACGTTTATAATGCAATGCATCACTCATACAACCAACTTGTTACATTAGTAAAGCTATATTTTCTCTAATAAAAGAACACAAAAAATCTTCGAGCTACTGTTCCGTTAAAGGGTATCACTTCACCGGAACTAGATTTCAACGAATTATGACGATAGTTATTTCCCTAATTTGAGAGAAAACTAGAAATCATCATCTCAATTTCTTAAATTACAATTATTGTTTTTGTTCTCCAGAGACCATGGAGTCATGTCGTAGGCATTACCGATACTGCATGGAAAACTAGAACAGAATCGAGTAATGTCTACGTCACTACTCAGAAAAAAGGCCGGATCCTGGGGCCGAATTAACAAAAGGTCGTAACTTTGATCCGGCTCAAAGTTACGATAATTTTCAGAGATAATACCATATTTCTATCGATTGTTTTTAATTTTTTTTTCAATCAAATCAATCATTATTATTATTATTTTATTTTCTTTCTTTTTCTTATATTTTTTTATATTTTTTTATTATATTTTTTCATTTATTTTCATTTATTTTATTTTCATTATTATTTTATAATTCTGCCCCTGGAGGACAAATGAATAACTTATAATTTCTGAAATTGAGATGGGATTTCTAGTTTTCTCTAAAATTACGGAAATGAATATCATCATTCGTGAAAATCTATTTTCATGGCTGAGATGTGTTTTAAAAAGCATAAACATGTTTAATCTTCGCTCTTCCGTTCCATTAAAACAAGTATTCTTCATTTCTGTCGAGGCAAATTTATGTTTGTGATGATCGATCCCTCTTAAAGGTCATAACAAATGTCTCCAAACTTGTATCTAACTGAGGTGTATATTAATTATGACTTATCTCCTGACAAGCTATTTCGCTAGAAGTTGGTACTGCTTAGTTTCCGTCGTGTGCACATGCATGATGTGGTCTGCAGGTGTTACGTCTTGAACAGGGCTGGCAACCTGATGGAAATACTAATTTAATGTCGTCTCCCCGCACTGTTGATGGCTGAATGTCTTGACAGTTTCGCAAACAAGTTGTTGTTTTTATTGAGTTTCACAACTGTAATTTACAGTTTCCTAACTGGAGTTTACAGTTTTAATGCTGTAGTTACAGCAGGTTTATTATGCTTTTGGACGGCTGCGTGATCTGACTCGCTGGCCGGGATTTTTTTCTGCAAGTTTGTTTTCTGAAAGAAAATGAAAACAATAGTTAAAGGTCACAATTTTTATTTGTGCTGCTAATTTGTTTTTGTGGTCCAATTTGAAAAAATTAATGGACCTTAACCACAATCCTGAGCTCAAGACAACATTTAATAGTTTCATTTCTCATTTATAATAATAATAATAATAATAATAATAATAATAATATTTTTTATTGTCGGAAGACTGTACAATTACAGAATGATAATCGTCAACAATTAGAATTAATGCTCAATAATTAATACATAAGTATTCGTCAGTAGAATAAAAACATTTTTCAAGAAGAAAGTTCTTAACACTTTATATTGGGTTTAACGACGCACTCTACTGATGACTACGATCTATTGGCGTCGGTGAATAATATACGAGATGATGGAATGGTGAGATGAAAGGTTATTTCATTAGGTGTTTTAGATGGTGGGAAGAAGTCGGTCGGCCTGTTGTTAAGAAACCATCTCAGTATTGACCTGAACGACAGAGGGAAACCACGAAAAACCCCGGTCAGGATGGTCGACCATGGCGGGAATCGAACCCCGGTCTCCCGAAAGACGGTTCAGTGTGTTACCACTTGGCCACGCGCCTCGGTGATTGATACATTGTATATGTTAAAATTCGTTCTATAAATTCACATGAAATAAATGGATACATTTATCAGAATAAAATGGAAACAAATGTAATAAACAAAGAAATACTTGAATGAAGGAAAATTATCTTGAACTTCCAAATTCATATCCTAATTGGTAGTTTGGTACAAACAATAATTATTGATATCTTGTAAAAGAAACGAAAAAAAATGTAAAGATTGAGCGAGAAAAACTGACGAAAAAACCGACTGGTGTGACGGGTTGAAAAATTGTATATTATATGTACTAACCTATTTCCCTATTGTGGTTTCAATTCTCCCGTTCGCATTTCTGTACTAAAGGCCTATTGCTCGCAGGAGCTGTCTGGGACTCGAACCCGGATCTCCAGCTGATGTGTAGGGCTATATACATTCTTTACACCGGCTGTCAAACGCAGACAAGCTGATGCTTCCCATGACTTATGTACCGGGAATAAAAACGAGAAATGCTTATTTTATGTTAATTCTCAACATTATACCAGCTTAACTTACTAGCCGTGTGTTTTTCCCGTGACGTAAAAACTCGTAAACTTTTCCCCGCTAACCCTTTCCCCCCCACCCCCCTTTCAGTCTATCTCGTTGATTTTGTAAATTCGTATCTCATCTAAATCCCCGTATAAAATGTGAAAATCCCTTCAGCTTATTCCGCGCCTTGCAGATATTATTTCCATATTTCTGATGGGTTTGTTTAGTTGTGTGAGAAAAGTCGGCCACTAAATCTGTTCAGTGATATTACGACAACACTTGGCTAGACCGTGACGTCACAGCCGGTATAGAAACGAGAAACGAGTCGATCAACTATAGTGCTGCCGGCTTCGATGACTACGATCTATTGGCGTCGGTGAATGATATGTGGGATGATGGGATGAAAGATCATTCCACAAGTTGATTTTGGATTGTGGGAAGGAATCGGTCGTGGCCTGTTGAGAAGCCAACCCATTATTAACCTGAACGACTGAAGGTAACCACGAAAGAATTCCCTGTCAGGATGGTTGACCATATTGCTGGAATCGAATTCCGGTCTCTTTAATAACGGTTCAGTGTGCTAGCCAATCGACCACTAATGCGACGTCTCGACGTGGCGAAGTGTTGTGCATCCACACCCACTATATCCCCCCCTTCCTCCAACTCCCCCCTCTCACACATTCTCCCCCTCCCTCTCCCCCTCTCACTCCCGTATTATTTCCTACGCGAGTTTTCCAAACGAGACATCCTCTTGATTATCTCCTGGAGAGATCGAGCCGAGAACACTCGACCGCAGCCGATCGCCCGTCTCCTCGCGCTTCACCGTGTGACGGACGGGTGTGTTGAAGTGGAAGAGGTTGAAGGGTCTGGGGTTCGATCCTCGGGTGGATGACATGCGTTGTAAAACAGTCTCGTAAGCAAGGCTGTCGTATGTGTGCACCCCCCCCCCCCACGTGTCCCCGGCGACCTCTATACGTGCTAATTAGTGACAAAGTTGAATCAATGAAGGAGACATCTCGAGTTAAGCTTTAAAATGTCATATTAATTGGATGAGTGTAGATGATGACTCTTTTCAACTCATGAATGTAGTGGGGAATTGTGAACAATATACTCAAAATCCATTTATTAAAATCTGAATGTATATACCTATTTGATGGTAAATTGCTTTTAAAGTAAAAAGGGGTGAGTGCCCACAATTTTCCAACATAGGGGCGTACATTCAATCAACAAGTTTGTTGATTGAATGTCATTACTTTTAGTGTATTTTAATGATCAGTTAAATACGATAATAAAAACACATGAAATTTGAAGGTTGCATGTTGAATGATAGGGAAATATCCAGTGTTTGAATTGATATATCTCAAAATTTATCCCGGTTAGCCTATCATCTGTTTGGATATTATTATCGAGCACATCAAAACGAATCGACTGACAAAAAAACTCATGATTTTTTCATGACCATGAGGTAATGGAGGTTACACCTTACTTGTTTTTATTCCGCATTTGACTTGGTATAGTTGCTAGGTATTTATAAAAAATAGCATCTACCATTTATTTCAATTCATATATATTTTCTTGTTTATTTGTTGTGTATGATACGGTACATTATCTTGTATATTACCCTTGACTGTCCATATGATTAAGCTTAAAATTGTTCCATTTTAATTGTAATCCTCTTGGACGAAAATGAAAATAAGTAAATAAATGTCACACAACCGAGTCGACTTTATTCCGGTATACGCTCCTCAGGCCTGCTTGGAGTGTGTGAAAGATCGGACTCGGTTTCCGCGAGACTGATTCGACTTGTATTGTTGGAGAATGTCTGAATCATGTTTATTTCTGTTCTAATCGGCGCCGAGCGAGCAGCGCCTCCCACTCACAGCGTTTAGCACTTGTCGGCGCAGTCGGAGGAGGTTGGCAGTGATTAGGGGTCATTACTGACGTGGATCGAAGCATTGGTCACGACTTATTCGAGAATTTACATATAATTTCTTTTGTTTCTAAGAACATCGTATCTTGATATATACAATCATATTGATATATACGATCCTATTTTTCATCCATTGCCTTAATCGGGGAACAAAGATTTTGTATCAAGTTTCGATGTTATTAAAAAAAAAAAATATTGTTTGCCAAGTTAGAGTACGTGAGAGTCAATTTAGACCCTATATTACCAATAGTAAAAATGTGTTAATTAAGCTAATTCATTAATTAAGGTACAAAAATACCATTGGTAACCAAGGGTGATAACAAGCTAATACACTTATCATCGCTTAATCAACACATTTATTATTCGTAAAACGGAACCTTAGCGGAATATCATTTTTTTGGTTTCAACTTTCGAACGGTATGAGATTAAAATTCTTATACGAGAAAACACGTCGGTTATCTTTTAATACCATCAAGATGATGGTATTTGTTTTTCATTATCATGAATGTTGTTGTGCCTCGCAGTTCAAATTGTTGAAATTAGAAGGGTGTCAATACCCAATTTTTCAATTATTGATTGATAATTATGTACTATTTATACTATCAATATTATTATAACTTATCAATTTAAAAAATATTATGTATTATGTCTTTTAGCCAAAATACTTCTCTAATCAAAGTGTCTAATACTGGTTTTTATGTAGGGGGCCTAATTATTTTTTTCTTACAATCTTGTACAACTGTCTACTTTTTTCGTTACTTGATGTAACTTGATTGCTTAAAATCAATAGTAATCAAAGAAACCTTACACTTCGTTAGTAGAATGTAACAAATCACTCAATGTTTTTCTTTTTTTCATTCTACTTCAACTACTTTATTATTTTTAATGTTTGAGAAATACGTCCGAATTTGAATTGTACTTATAATTCACTATTTTAACCCACAATTAAGCCTTTTTTGAACGGCTTTGTGGATGTTTTTTTTGGATGTAATTGTGTTTTTCTTTCTGTATCAGTGTATGTGACCAATAATAATAATAATAAAAAAATGATATAAGTTCAATGAGCTTATAATCACTCCAAAGTTCATTATTCACTACAACATTTTTTGTATTTGTATTTATATTTACAGTTTTACGAAAACATGATGACATATATAAACCAAGTCTGAATTAAAAATAAGTATAGTCTACAAATACCATATAAGTTTTCAACCCACTTGACCGTTTTCGAGAAAGATGTATAATTAACTATTAATTTTTGTATCTTTCATCAGGATTTAAGGTTGTTTGTACGCGCATTTCGGTTGTAATTGGCCGCTCTTCCACTTGACCTATTCAAAACACACAATATCATTTAAAAACAATTAATGTAACATATTAGCAAATGAGTATTGCACGGAAGTAACCGTTACAATTATTTTTCTAATTTTACCGTTATATTCGTATTGAATTTATTTGTTATTATCCCCATGTGTTTGTTATTCTATTTCATATTTGTCATGTAATTATTGAATGAGAATAAAAAACATGTTGAAATTGAAAATTCAAATTGAATTGAATCGTAATATAATGATTATAAACATGGATCATTTAAAAAATATTAATATTAATTTAATGATAGAAGTTGAGGTTTTTCATTGGATGTTTATCTCCCAACGCCACGTCTGACGTGAGATTGAATGTTGTCACGGCCGTGGATTGCACGCGGTGCTATCCCCGTGAGATGAGGCCGGCTGGAATCAATAAGCTAATTGGTTAACCGGGAGTCTGGACATGTCGCCTTATGGTCACCTTGCAAGTACCGTACGGCTCCCAGATCAGACGCTTCCCTCTTCCTCTTCCTCTCCTCTCCTCTCACACTCCTCTTCGAGTCACTACAGTTCTGACGACTGGCTTAGTCTTATTCTTAATCTTAGAATACAGAAATAAGATTATATAGTGGTCACAATTTTCTTAATTGACGACTCGCAGTCTCCGCCCCCATGATGTCAGAAATCATACCGTCCAATCAACAGGGCTGTTAGAACTGTAGTCAAATTCAAATATCCAATCAGGGTATCTTGAAATGACCACAAATGATATGATCCAACTGGCTGACTGGTAAAGCCACGCCTATTTCGAGTCGTCAGTTTAATTTTGGTCCCGAGCTCTTTGCATGATTTCAAAGCCCATGGACGTCGATTTAACAAAATATCATTTTTTTTGTGATATCTTCCGGACGGTATGATATATCATAATTCAAACACGGGTGAAACATAGATATTTTCAATAACTTGAGGTTGGTGTAGTGATGACCATGTCTGGATATAAATAAAAAACGGTGTGTATATACTTATGATGTGTTCTCGACTTTAGGAAACTGAAAGACTTTTCTGCGGCGAAGAGACGGTCACAGACAGTGCAGTCCTTGTGTAAAAATGCATCGTTACCAATACATCATAATTAAAATGGGGTGGTAAGATCGCTTCTGTGGTGCCCCGTCCAAACGATCCTACTTTCATCCATTTGTATCGAGTTTCAATGTTGATAAAAAAAAAAGTTATAAAAGATGTAATGGATTAATTAAACTTGAAACCTTGCATTAGAGTTTCAGAAATGGTCTTCACTCAGTAAAAAACAAGAGGATGAACGCGGCATAAAGGCTTATTATAATATGTAAACACATTCACATTTAGGCCAGCTATAGGCTTATACAACACGATCATTGCAGTGTCGACACGTCCGTCCGTCAATACGTCACTCATAGGAGAGACGGTCGCTCGCAACCACCAACATTCACCTCATACAAGCTTGTTTTATATCTAATAGTTGCTTAGGGAAATCATTGCCTTTGCGAACAAACCAGATTCAACGTACCCCCTTGCGTATCCGAATAGCGTCATCCAATTGGTTGAAATATCCCGTTTTCACGGACGAATAGACATGTCGAGCTCTGTGATTGGTTGGAAACGTTTCGTTTACTATACTTCAATACGGATCATGAAACGGATGAATAGCTATATATGTAGCTATATATATACACAAATTGAGATTTCTTTTTATTTCGATGGCTTCTATGGATCTATGGATTTATCCATGGTTCTATGGTTTAACCGTCGATGTGCGCTGAATCAGTGTATGGAGTTGAATGGATTAACTGTGTATTGTAAGCCTTTTCGTCTGCATATATATAGTTGGAATATACCCAATGGTTATAGCGGATGCATATAACACACAGTGAGGTAATTCTGTTATGACGTCACACTGTATGATTATTGCAGTCGGTGCTATGGTCGGTAAGGTAGTTCTTAACAGTGTCGATAAAGTAGACGCATCTGGCTGTATTTATATATATGGACCATTTTAAATGTGTGTATATTTTAGATTTTCCTGCAATTTTGTGTTTGGTTTTCTGTTGCTCATTATCGAAGTTTTGATATGCAATCTTTTTTTTCGCAACTGAGGCGAAAAATGAGTTGGTAAGAGTGTTTAGAAGCGGCATCTCATTGGTTGTTTCAAGACTTTGAGGCGGTCTTGTCATCGATTATATAAATAACTTTCTTTATGGAGAAATTATCGACAGCGAATTTTGAACAGTGAACCAGTGAACAAGTAACAAATTTACAAATTTAAAATTTGTACAAATACAAACTTCTTAATGACTTCTGCTTTTCATTGGACCATCGGTCTATGCCACCACATGCGGTCGTTGTTGGGAATCCAATCTAACTAATTAAACACACCCAACCTATTCAAGCTAACCTAAACTAATATAATCTTACAAATGGGTCATACACTAATTTAATCTAAACTAAAACCAATCTAAAACCTACTATCGGTCTGACGAAGAGTCACGTCTCGTCAAAAAATGCGCTGGGGTCCCAAATTTAATCATTTCATCATCTTTTATATATTTCTTAACCAAAACCCGAGGGAAAACAGCCCAAGGAATTGGTTATCTGATCTTACTCTTTTTTTTTATTATTCGAATAGTTTTGTACAATGTTGTATAGGCCTGGAGAGATATTTATAGATTTAGATTTTTTTTAAATCAACTTTTATTTCTTTTATATTTATTTGAGTTATACGCTCATAAAATAACCAAAGTATACAAAGTAGGCCTATATGTATACAGTACATGTGAGTGTTACAAATTACATGAAGTAAAATATTAGAAAATGCATCATGAATGGTAAAATGAACAGTTTAATAATATGCTAATAATCAAGTGCAGGATTCGTGTGCAAAATATTATGTTCAGATTCTGGTGAAAGGTAGGGACTAAAATTATACTATACGTTATAATTAATACTAAAATAATACTATCTTATGTCCGCTTCATCACAATTGATGTTATACGCAGAATTAGGATATCTTTAAAATAAGTAGCAAGGAAATAACTCGGAAAATATCCACTCTGATGATTATAATATATATAGTCATCAATGCCGAATTCTAGAAAACCTTTGAATTTCTGTGAATGGGTTTATTCATTCCGAAACATTGAGTCTAAATTGGAAAACGAAATAATATTTGTGTTCGTAACGATTCTGTAAAGCGTTACGCGCAGGATGACTGTTTTGTTGATGAATCCTGTTACACACTTTATGAATGAATTGAATTCAAATTGAAACCACAAATAAATCCTTTCATTAATTCATCGATTTCAGTAGTTCGTGGTTTATAAATCGTAAATTTCAGAAGTTCGGTTTCTATACTCTATATACGTATATCTAAACGATGGTATATTATATTTTACTCGTTTTTTTTTAGTTTCAATTTCCGTCCTTAATTTGACGATTTATGATCATACGTATTTACCGGAGTTTGCTAGATTTTGTAAATTTATAGTTTGTGATTCATATCATTTCTCGATTCTTGATATTATATAATAACATAGTGAGATGAACATTTAACAAACCATGCGAGAAAACGAGATAAATGGTTTAATATATATAAACAATTCATTCGAAAATATCCCGTTTGACGTTTCTGTGGTGTTTTGGTTAAATCCACATGTTCAACTTTGACCTAGATGTACTGTTTGACCGACCTAGGTGACCACCCGATGGAAACTGGACCGGTAATGCTAGATTTACATATATGAATATACGATGCACTTCTCAAATAACCGAATCGATTTACCTCCAGAGGTGGACCGGGGTATGCGGGGTATTGGCACGTCTGTGGTATATTAGCTAGTATTGTCTCTAGCGAGATATTTTAAAGGACACCACTACCCTGAAATGAAATTTTTTACGAATGATGACAATATTTATTTACAAACTTTAGAGATAAGTAGAAATCATCTTGATTTCTTCGATTCATTTTCCTCGCTTCCCCAGACACAGGCTTCGGCTTATGTGGGTCTTGCTTCAATTTATCTTATAGTATACATTCGTTACCGAGTTTCAAACCATTTGGCACATATTTTGTTTTCCTTAGGCCTGGTATCACCAAGTCCAGTTAGCCTGTATCTGAGAGTGGGTGAAAACAAATATCACAGGTAACTATGGTGATAACAACTTTTATTCGCCAGTTGGAGCTACTCCCACGTTGGTAATACCGGGCCTTACAGAAATTATTCCTATCAATGATTATATGCACCAGATTCTAATTTCATTTATATTATTATTGTTAACATTATCATTTTTCATCTTTCATCCATAGCCTTAATTCTAAAAAAAAAAAACCATTTTTGTTTGTAACTAATTCAACTGTATGTCTGTAACGAATTGATGATCTATATCAAGTAATAATATTGAATGAATAAATGAATAGTAATAAAATTTCAAAAATTATAGTTAATTTTCTTATCCTTCAGGATCCAACCTTTTTTTTAATCGTGTCTTGGACATGACTTGATTCTGTTCAGATTTCCACACAGAATCGGTAATGCCTACGTCATGACTCATGGCATTTGGAGGACAAAAACAATAATCATCATTTCTTAAATTGAGATGATGATTCCTAGTTTTCTCTAAAATTAGGGAAATAAATATCGCGTAATTATTAATTGAAGTCTAGTTACTGGGTTGTGATATGCCCCTAAGATATGAGTTTGTGTGAAAGTACAAGAATAAGTTCATGTTACACAATGCTGAAATCAATTGAGTCTAAAACCTAAACGTATAAAAATTCAACCCGCATTTTTTTCATTAATAATTCATAACTTCACATCGTGTATAATGGTCAAATTTGTATTAGTCCCTTAAAGGAGTTTCTTGACCAACGATAATTGGAAGGTGGAACGTGGGGGGGGGGGGGGATTACAGTGTCTCTGGGGATTGAGATGACGGACCAATCATGATTACTAACTCTCCCCCCCCTCCCCCCTCTTTACTTTGATCAAGATATAGCTCATTCATCTTTTTCATCCCCTAAGACGAGAAACGTGATTACTAAGGCTTATAAAATTCATGTTGGAATTTTCTCCAACTGGATTTACGTTGCTATTTGTTTTTATTTATTTATTTATATATTTTTCTAATACTAATGGTGGAGGTGCCGTGTCTTTTTATAGTAATGATGGAGGTGCCATATTTTTTAAAATAATAATGGTGGAGGTGCCGTATTTTTTTATTTTCTCAAAATCCAATATTTTTCATTTTTCACTCGTAACTCGAACGAATTGGAATGCGTTGTTGCCATTGTGATTGAGTTGGAACCGGATGGAATGCGTTGTTGCCATTGTGATTGAGTTGGAACCGGATGGAATGCGTTGTTGCCATTGTGATTGAGCTGGAATTGCCATTGTGATTGAGCTGGAACCGGATGGAATGCGTTGTTGCCATTGTGATTGAGCTGGAACCGGATGGAATGCGTTGTTGCCATTGTGATTGAGCTGGAACCGGATGGAATGCGTTGTTGCCATTGTGATTGAGTTGGAACCGGATGGAATGCGTTGTTGCCATTGTGATTGAGCTGGAACCGGATGGAATGCGTTGTTGCCATTGTGATTGAGTTGGAACCGGATGGAATGCGTTGTTGCCATTGTGATTGAGCTGGAACCGGATGGAATGCGTTGTTGCCATTGTGATTGAGCTGGAACCGGATGGAATGCGTTGTTGCCATTGTGATTGAGCTGGAACCGGATGGAATGCGTTGTTGCCATTGTGATTGAGCTGGAACCGGATGGAATGCGTTGTTGCCATTGTGATTGAGTTGGAACCGGATGGAATGCGTTGTTGCCATTGTGATTGAGCTGGAACCGGATGGAATGCGTTGTTGCCATTGTGATTGAGTTGGAACCGGATGGAATGCGTTGTTGCCATTGTGATTGAGCTGGAACCGGATGGAATGCGTTGTTGCCATTGTGATTGAGCTGGAACCGGATGGAATGCGTTGTTGCCATTGTGATTGAGTTGGAACCGGATGGAATGCGTTGTTGCCATTGTGATTGAGCTGGAACCGGATGGAATGCGTTGTTGCCATTGTGATTGAGCTGGAACCGGATGGAATGCGTTGTTGCCATTGTGATTGAGCTGGAACCGGATGGAATGCGTTGTTGCCATTGTGATTGAGCTGGAACCGGATGGAATGCGTTGTTGCCATTGTGATTGAGCTGGAACCGGATGGAATGCGTTGTTGCCATTGTGATTGAGCTGGAACCGGATGGAATGCGTTGTTGCCATTGTGATTGAGCTGGAACCGGATGGAATGCGTTGTTGCCATTGTGATTGAGCTGGAACCGGATGGAATGCGTTGTTGCCATTGTGATTGAGCTGGAACCGGATGGAATGCGTTGTTGCCATTGTGATTGAGCTGGAACCGGATGGAATGCGTTGTTGCCATTGTGATTGAGCTGGAACCGGATGGAATGCGTTGTTGCCATTGTGATTGAGTTGGAACCGGATGGAATGCGTTGTTGCCATTGTGATTGAGCTGGAACCGGATGGAATGCGTTGTTGCCATTGTGATTGAGTTGGAACCGGATGGAATGCGTTGTTGCCATTGTGATTGAGCTGGAACCGGATGGAATGCGTTGTTGCCATTGTGATTGAGTTGGAACCGGATGGAATGCGTTGTTGCCATTGTGATTGAGTTGGAACCGGATGGAATGCGTTGTTGCCATTGTGATTGAGTTGGAACCGGATGGAATGCGTTGTTGCCATTGTGATTGAGTTGGAACCGGATGGAATGCGTTGTTGCCATTGTGATTGAGTTGGAACCGGATGGAATGCGTTGTTGCCATTGTGATTGAGTTGGAACCGGATGGAATGCGTTGTTGCCATTGTGATTGAGTTGGAACCGGATGGAATGCGTTGTTGCCATTGTGATTGAGTTGGAACCGGATGGAATGCGTTGTTGCCATTGTGATTGAGCTGGAACCGGATGGAATGCGTTGTTGCCATTGTGATTGAGTTGGAACCGGATGGAATGCGTTGTTGCCATTGTGATTGAGTTGGAACCGGATGGAATGCGTTGTTGCCATTGTGATTGAGCTGGAACCGGATGGAATGCGTTGTTGCCATTGTGATTGAGTTGGAACCGGATGGAATGCGTTGTTGCCATTGTGATTGAGTTGGAACCGGATGGAATGCGTTGTTGCCATTGTGATTGAGTTGGAACCGGATGGAATGCGTTGTTGCCATTGTGATTGAGTTGGAACCGGATGGAATGCGTTGTTGCCATTGTGATTGAGTTGGAACCGGATGGAATGCGTTGTTGCCATTGTGATTGAGTTGGAACCGGATGGAATGCGTTGTTGCCATTGTGATTGAGTTGGAACCGGATGGAATGCGTTGTTGCCATTGTGATTGAGTTGGAACCGGATGGAATGCGTTGTTGCCATTGTGATTGAGTTGGAACCGGATGGAATGCGTTGTTGCCATTGTGATTGAGTTGGAACCGGATGGAATGCGTTGTTGCCATTGTGATTGAGTTGGAACCGGATGGAATGCGTTGTTGCCATTGTGATTGAGTTGGAACCGGATGGAATGCGTTGTTGCCATTGTGATTGAGTTGGAACCGGATGGAATGCGTTGTTGCCATTGTGATTGAGTTGGAACCGGATGGAATGCGTTGTTGCCATTGTGATTGAGTTGGAACCGGATGGAATGCGTTGTTGCCATTGTGATTGAGTTGGAACCGGATGGAATGCGTTGTTGCCATTGTGATTGAGTTGGAACCGGATGGAATGCGTTGTTGCCATTGTGATTGAGTTGGAACCGGATGGAATGCGTTGTTGCCATTGTGATTGAGTTGGAACCGGATGGAATGCGTTGTTGCCATTGTGATTGAGCTGGAACCGGATGGAATGCGTTGTTGCCATTGTGATTGAGTTGGAACCGGATGGAATGCGTTGTTGCCATTGTGATTGAGTTGGAACCGGATGGAATGCGTTGTTGCCATTGTGATTGAGTTGGAACCGGATGGAATGCGTTGTTGCCATTGTGATTGAGTTGGAACCGGATGGAATGCGTTGTTGCCATTGTGATTGAGTTGGAACCGGATGGAATGCGTTGTTGCCATTGTGATTGAGTTGGAACCGGATGGAATGCGTTGTTGCCATTGTGATTGAGTTGGAACCGGATGGAATGCGTTGTTGCCATTGTGATTGAGTTGGAACCGGATGGAATGCGTTGTTGCCATTGTGATTGAGTTGGAACCGGATGGAATGCGTTGTTGCCATTGTGATCGAGCTGGACACGAATGGAATGCACGCTATACATGTGTACGTACATTCTGTTCATAATGAAGTCATCAGCTATCATTTTCAACCTCATCATTCATTGCTACGTCACTGTTTTGAAATTTGAAGTGAGTTGGACGTTGATTTGAGTAGTCTAGTCGAAGTACCGCATGTTGTATAAAGCAAGTTCTTTCCAAATAAACAGTAATTAATCATCACCTCAATTTTTTTTTTTTTTTATATTTGGTTTTAACGACGTACTGTAATGATTACTAAGATCTATTGGCGTCGGATGTAATGATTAATGAGATGATGGGATGATGAGATGAAGGTTTTTATGGGTAGTGGGAAGGATAGTGGGAAGGAAGCGGTCGTGGCCTATATTTTGGGAACCATCCCGGCATTAGCCTAGACTACAGAGGGAAACCACGAAAAACCCCTGTAAAGATGGACGGTGGCGGGGATCGAACCGTGTCCGATATGTCCCTTCACCTCCCGGATCACATGAAGCGAGTGAGCTAACCACTCAGCTACTGTGCCGGAATCATCTCAATTATTTAGCCTAAAATAATTTAGTAGTTGGTGGAATTTAAATCTCTTTACATTAGGTTTGACGACGCACTGTACTCATGTCCAAGATCTATTGGCGTCGGTGAATGAGATAGTGGGATGATGAGATGAAAGGTTATTTTATTAGGTGTTTTTTGGATAGTGGGAAGGAGTCGGTCGTGACCTGTTATTAAGGAACTATCCCAGTATTCACTATAACATCCAGGAAACCACAGGAAAACGCATGTCAGGATGGTCAACCATGGCGGAAATCGAACAGGTGTGTAGTAACGTAACCCCCCCCCCTCCTCTCCCCCTCTCTTCCTCTCGACGAGGACACTAATAATATTCAACTTTCCGGTCTCCTGAATGACGGTTGATCGCGCTAGCGACTGATCTCTCCCGTCTCAGTCTTCATCATTGTTATTTCTTCCTGTCATAAAATATGTAGGGTCCACCTGGGCAACAGCTAGCGTGGTTCGTGGGTTCGATCCCCACTGTCAATTCTTTTAAAAATGCTTTTTCAACTCTATATTATAAACCATCTTATAATTTACTTCACGATTATACGATCAGCTATTCTATATCTATATAATTATATGTATAGTCGAATAACCTTTTGACCTAGATCTACATCTCTTACGTCGACATCATAATGTAACTAATTCGTCGTTATACACTGCGTCGTTCAACTCTTCCAAGAATAAATATAATGTCTATATCAAGAGCTCTATCGTTACATCTTCCTCATCTTACCTTAATGGTATCTCTCTCTCTCTCTCTCTCTCTCTCTCTCTCGCTCTAATCTTAATGCACTTATTTCCTTTCTTCCCGTCTCGTATTCACCACTCTCTGCCACCTGTATGTTCTCTCACCCGTTCGACCCAGCTTGGTGCCACGACTTTCAGCTGTTGCTGCCACCCCGGGCTATACTTGCTACCACACATCTCGCCCCGGCGACTATCTCTGTTCCGACAACACTGTGCTAAGCCTCTATTTAGAGTGACGTCACAGTGCTGTAGGCCTACCCGGTTACCGCGACTACCACTTGATTTTTTTTAAATATTGGGTTTAACGACGCACTTTAATGATAACCAAAATCTATTGACGTCGAATGAATGATTGATGAGATGATGGGATGATGAGATGAAGATTTGTATAGGTAATGGGAAGAATAGTGACAAGGAAGCGGTCGTGGCCTATATTGTAGAAACCATCCCAGCAATATAGCCTAGAGTGCGTCGTTAAACCCAATATAAATGAGTACAGAAATTAGAATAGTTCGAAAATTGTCCACTTCATTCCAATTGCCGACTCACAGTCTCCGCCCCCATGACGTCAGAAAGCATGACCGTCCAATCAACAGGCTGTTAGAACTGTAGTCAAATTCAAATATCCAATCGGGGTATCTTGAAATGACTACAAATGATATGATCCAACTGGCCGACTGGTGAAGCCACGCCTATTTCGAGTCGTCAATTCGTATCATCAGACGAGCTTATTTCGGATATTTCTATGCTCGAAATGCGTTGAAACGTTTTGTATCGGTGATCACATCCATGGGACTAGTTGAAGCGTCGTGTTAGTTGAGCTGTTGGTCGATTGGAGCGCTGATCGGTGCTCACTGCAAGCTCTTGTAATCGGCGTGTGCAATCAGGCAGCTGTCATACTGGCCGTGTTTCTGGTGCTCATGTTGGCAGGACTTCACCGCGCGTCCCGTCACTTCGTACGACCTGCTAAGGCTACTCGGGCATGATAACATTACTTACTACCAGATTGTTTCTTTTTTCTTTTCTTTTTTTCAATTTTCAATAACATCGAAACTTGATACAAAATCATTGTTTACCAATCAAGACTATGGATGTGAAAGGTAGAATCGTTTGGACGAGGTACCACAAGGGCGATCTGACCACCTTGCGAGATCTTACCATTATTGGTTTATTCTAGGAAAACGCAACAGTTGCGTTGTTGGATAAGCGATATAGGCATATTTGTATGAAATGTAAAGGAATGCTATATAGTCCATAATTATATACACCTTGAGTTCCTAACAATTATGTCACTATGCCTTCCTGTTTCATTCATCATTCATTTAAATCGTTTTACAATTCAATTGGTTATACCTGTTGCTTAAATTCCTAGTGAGTTTATTAATAACTTTGATTGTTGTGAAAAAAATCTTCTTCAAAACGGCTGATCCGATCTATTTAAACTTTAGAATGATGTGTATCATTATCATGATAAAATTCCGTCAACATTTGAATTCATTCGGAGGAGATATTTTTTCCGAATTTTCTCCTCCGGTTTATTCTGATAAGGTTTTTTAAAACTTCGAAACGAGTTTTCTCAGAAGTGGTTCAACCGATTGCGCCTCAAAACTATACACTATCGAATTAGATAATGACACTTGTGTATGCCAAGTTTCAACTAAATGTGTATTCTCGTTTGACCTGTGGAGCGCGAACAAAAAAAAACGTTTTTTTTTTTTAGTATGATGAAGTGGAGTTTTCGCTACACTCATCCAATCACAATTTAATTTAATTTGATTGATTGATTTACTTTATTAGCAACAGAAAAATAAATTTCCAATAGTGCTAATTCAATAAAGTCAAATATTTAATATTTAATAATATTTAATATTTTTTTTTTCAATAACATCGAAACTCGATACAAAATCATTGTTCCCCAATTAAGGCTATGGATGAAAGATAGGATCGTTTGGACGGGGCACCACAAGGGCGATCTTACCACCCCATTTTGATTATTTAAAACTAATGATCTTCCAACACCAGGACTGCGCTGTTGGTGACCATAATTTTCCGATATTTAATAGTTTAATATTTAATAGTTTAATATTTCATCAAGTTCAGTGTATGGCAACTGTCTTGTAATCGAGATGTATGCACTGAAATTCTCTCTCTAAATTCTAATCCAAGAGTATTATCTATTATATAGGACCCTAAACGATCTGTAAATTATTTGTCCTTGATTAATTGTATCCTGTATAGATTGAAACGGCCTGTCAACTGCTCTAAACGGCTATTAGCATCCCAGATATCAATCATCTCTTCCACATCAGCTATCTATCTCACTAATTCATCTAATTATTCTACTCCGCTTAGTGGAGCTATTGAATATCCCTGTTGAGGGATATTGTGCCAATATCTGTATGTCGTCGACTACAAGCTACTCAACTACTGGATCAACTTGCCGCTATCCAGGATTAGAGAGAGAGAGAGAGAGAGAGAGAGAGAGAGAGAGAGAGAGAGAGAGAGAGAGAGAGAGAGAGAGAGAGAGAGAGAGAGAGAGAGAGAGAGAGAGAGAGAGAGAGAGAGAGAGAGAGAGAGAGAGAGAGAGAGAGAGAGAGAGAGAGAGAGAGAGAGAGAGAGAGAGAGAGAGAGAGAGATAGAGAGAGAGAGAGAGAGAGAGAGAGAGATAGAGAGAGAGAGAGATGATGGATCGTCACACCACATTCTTCACTTCTGATGGTATTTTTTTCTTTTGAGTCCATTTTTTTTCATTGCTTGTTAGTGTTTTTTCAATGACCCCACCAACATCTAGATTTTTGGGGGTACGAATGGGTAAAGAAGTGAACATGGCCCAATCAGACTTGGTTCAAAGTGGAGGATATCAACATACGTGTGTTTTGTCTACTCTCGATACCAATGCTGGTAATGTCCCGATATATATCACAGAAACGATTTTTACTAGTTATGTGTTCCGCACTTTTGGAAACTGAAAGACTTTTATCTGCGGCGCAAAATTATTGTCAAAGACTGGTGTTGAAGTTCATTGGTTTTAAATAATTATAATGGGGTGGTAAGATCGCCCTTGTGATGCCCCGTCTAAACGATCCTACTTTTTATCCATAGCTTTAATTGGGGAACAATGATTCGATGTTCAAGTTTCAAGATTTCAATCAAGTTCCGATGTTATACAAAAAAGAAAAATTACGATTGAGAGGAAGAAATGATGTGTACAAAAACTCATGCCTTATGCATTTCCTCACACGACTTTTCGCAGTGTATCAAATACAACCCCCTCCCCTGTTCACTGGCCGTGTGCAATTCATGCAAATGTTTCGACCAAGATTACTAAGCTGATCTTGTAGAAAAATTCCTCGTATTTTTCATGAGATTCAACACTAATTACTAGCAGTTCTGTGAATTAGGCCTACAGGCAAATTAACACAAAGATCCTCTTGTCTCGAGTCTGTAGAACGGATTCATTTGCTAATCGTTGTACTCGTAATTTTATGGGAATCGTAACATTTTAAAAACTAATTACTTGATCACCCCGTAGACACGATGTTGACTCCGTTTTGAATACGGTTTTGAGTTCCCTCTTCGTATTCGATATCTCATGTATAATTACCTCAAAACTGTATCGGTTGGATACAGTACTTTCCGTGGACTGGATCTATTTATGCTGAAGATCGTTATTGAATTCAGTCGGATTTTGACATCACATATTGGCCGGCCTACAGTATAAGTTCTCAGTTCGGGATTGAGATGAGTTTCGACCATTTCACTGCCAGGATGATTCCACGGAATATTTTGAAATACCTTGGATGATATAGCGTTTGTACCGAGCTATCGTACCGTAGCACGACATAGCTATCGTACAGCTATAATCCCAAAAAATGCACATATTTTTAAAATTATTGATCAATTTATTTATTTTATTTATTATTCTATCGATTTCATTATAAAAATGATTTCATCAGAATAATTTTTATTTTTTATTTTTACCACCCCATTTTGATTAGTTTCAAATGATCAAAATGGGGTGGTGAGATCGCCCTTGTGGTGCCCCGTCCAAACGATCCTATCTTTCATCAATAGCCTTAATTGGGGAACAATGATTTTGTATCAAGTTTCGATGTTATTGAAAAAAAAAAAAATTGGTTATTGACATTATGCTAAATTATTCCAGTGTATATTTGATTTAGTGACTATTTCGGTCGCCAGCATTCGGAGGTATTCAAAGTATATCAAGTTCAATTCTCAATGCCATCTTTTGCTGTGCATGTACAATCGAGTTGATCCAAGATTTGAGTTTGATACGTGGTCAATCGGAGCCACATGGCCTATATTCATTACGGGAAAAAAACATCGTGTATATATATATATATGAGGTGATGAACTTTTTGAGCCACCATTTTTTTTTATCCGTTACCAGTTATCCGTTATCAGTTATCCGTTACGTTTAACCGTTAATTTTATTGTTATCCATTCCGAGTTTATATTTTATATGCAATGTATCCAACACGCCTTTCAGTATATAGAACATGGTAATTCTCGTTAAAATGGCCCATGAAATATACGTGAACCATGCAGGGTAGGTTGTACTTTATTGTTCTACCCGGTCACTATATAATCAGGTCAGGTAATTATTAATGAAACATCAAACAAGTAGGCTTACTCTGATATTTCTGAGAAATATAATCAATACAGAATGCGTTTGATGATTGAATAATAGATGAGTTTGTGTTACTTGTATTTCTACAACTAAATATCGACGCATGGTGATACTGAAAAGTGGTAAAGTGCAGTCGCGTGTGAGGTATATTACACTTGGGACGTGTTTGGGACTTGGTAGCGACACATGATATCACCGCTCTAGCGCAGATAACGCCAATAAATAGCATTGTTATACTATACCACTCGTGGACTTATCGTGGTCTCTTTAACACGGTAGGCCTAACACTTTTGAGGAAGTGAGAAAAAAGTTGATTTTTTTGGAATCCATAAAACTGTATTTTGTTTCTTTATAAGAAAAAAAAAATCGAAATCAATTACTTTTTTGATCGAATTTCAATTATACTAGGAAAATACAAGATGCAAAAAAAAAAATAGGGCAAATAGGGCGAAAAATTCCCGCCAGGGTGGTTTTATATAGCTATAAATGATCATAAAACTTGAACTGTGCAAAATACAAAATTAACAAATACATCACAAGATGTGCACAATATTTGTCGAAAACGCCAATGAGTCAAATTTTATAATAACTAGTATGGAAAATCGTTTTTATGTAACAGTAACACATTTGATATTTTTGACATCGATTTTCACTTCACAGCGTACCGTTACATACAAATAACATGTAACATATTGTGAATGTTCATTATGGATCGACAGTATTCTAGAAGACACGGTTTATGAAGCAGTTTCACTATCTGGAAAGTCACTGCGATCGTTCATATGTTATGTTGACACTGAGAATGTTACGGTGCGGGAAGGTCCCCTTTTTATTCTCGTCTTCCTCCATCAATCATGCGGGCCTACACAGCGAACCAGGCTTCTTCCTCTCAGGTTCCCGGGAACAATTAACTCGCCAAAGTCTGGAGAGAAGATGTTCGGAGGTTTTTGTTGGCCGTTTAATTAATAGCTGGCATCAGAGGTAACAAGTACATAACTCTTAAGAGTCCACGGGAGACGATTTGGCGAAATATCAATTTTTTGGTGATAACTTTCGAACGGTATGATATATCAAAATTCTAATACGCGAGAAACACAGATAATTATAATAGCTTCAAGATGATATAAATTATGACTTTTTGAGTCACGTTGCAGAACTGTGAAGCGTCGACAGCTAAAAAAACACATTTTTAGCTGTCGACGCTTGGCAGTTATGCGACATGACTTGAATAGTTATAACATATTATCTCAAAGCTATAATAATTATCTGTGTTTCTCGCGTATTACAATTTTGATATCTCATACCGTTCAAAAGTTATCACCAAGAAAATGATATTTCGCTGAATCGACTCCCGTGGACTCTTAAGAGTGCACGTCAGTCGATGTGAGGAGAAATTTCAAAATTTTGTCGAGGCGCCTAGCGTATACCGGAATAAAGTATATTATACATAGTTTAAATCGGGGCACAATGATTTTTTCACCAATTTTCGATGTTGATAAATAAAAATTGGTCATAGTTTTGTCTTATATTCATCTGTTTTAGTAAATATTATAAATAAGTTGTGTATAGGCTTCCGTCAAGTAACAAATGACAAACAATAGTTACCATAGCAACACAGCGAACTGGTCAATTCCAACTGGTGGACATTGTTCCAACAATGAGTGACGTCGCTTGACATAGAAGCCTATATGAAATGGACTTATATTTCCAATTGTCGCCTCTCTTATCTGCTCTTAATACCATAACGACGAACAACATGGCTGCCTGTGTATAGCCGATGTAATTACGCGAGACGTAAGATGAAGTTTGATTATTTCCAAACAGCTTTTCATAGAAAGAAACATTAATTAATTAATTATTATTGTTTGTATAGTTTGGCATAGCCCGCTGTTTGTATATTCGTGCTCTTTAGAAACAGTAAATATACAAGCCCCTGTCATCCGCAGGACTCGCCGTCTGGGGTTGACTTTTGAAACAATAAGCAACAATAGGGAACTTGGCTAGAGATATAGGAATATCAAATCGAAATATCACTCTATCATATATTTAATTTAATTTAGTTATGCCAATTGTCAAGTGACAAATGAATTTGAATGTATAAAATTGAATGAAGGTTTCGGTTTATATACTCAGGTCTCTAGGACTTCTATTTCACTAAAATAGGTTTAATATTTATCATTTTATATTCAATTGATTATGTGCCGGAATTACCAATGTGGTAGTAGCTCTAACTGGCAATATAAAGTTGTTATCACCATGGTTACTCATACTATTTGTTTTCACCAACTGTCAGATAAAAGCTGATCGGGCCTAATTGACGATTCTCCCCCCTCCTCTCTCCCTTTTTGATATATAATATTTTTTATTATTTCTATTTATACACCACTACATGGCTTAGGCACGGTATTACCAACGAGGGAGTAGCTCCAACTGGCAGATAAAAGTTGTTATCACCATGGTTACCTGTGATCTTTATTTTCACCAACTCTCAGATAACTGCTAACTGCACTTGGTAATACCGAGCCTTATTATACTGTAAAACACATTTCTTATTTTAGTACCTCTTAGCTTTAGGTTTTTGAATGTTTCATTTTAGAATTAGTTACTTTTTCGTGATCTATTACCATTCTTTTGATCTTTCCATTGACCAATTAGACTGTGTCAATTATGGCAGCCATTGTATGTGAATGGCAGAGTCTCTATTAAAGATACATATACAATTGTATTGAAAAAGAAGAAGAAATAATAAGAGGATTCTTGAAGATTGTTCTGAAAATGAAATGAACACGTTTATGTAACAATGGAATTGTCTAATTTGATTGCGTAAATCTAACTGTTTACTTTTCAGTTGAAAATTCTGCATATTTTTTTCTACTTGAATTTGTATTTTTGTAATTTTCGTTTCAATTGTTTTTCTAATTAGTAATTTAATTGGTTATAAAATTCCAGTTAGTCTTCGAATAGTAAGCTTTCGTAACGCCATAAGCTTTTTTATTGTAATTTCTTCTAATTTTGTGGGTTTATTTATTTTAATCTGATTTTCAAAGCCTCCCGATACTATTATCTGCTGCTACGAGATATTTTCATAATTTTGTCTTTCGAGCTCACTTATTTGATACCAGCATTATGTAAAACATTTCAAAAGAATAAAAATCATCCTTCTCGTTTTTTTCACTCCAATCTTTCATTTTGAAACAAATCTCTGTTTTGTTTCAAAATATAATTTTACCCTTTTAAAAACAAATGGTGCCTCATTTTGCTGGTTGTAATGCCACGTACTTCAGTCTATGATTTATTCAAGTACTTTGCAATTTTCATACATTTGTTGGAAGAACAAAAACATATTTCAACATTTTGATCAATATTTATCACCAGTTTATACTCGCCTCGAGCTGACGGGTCGACACTCCCAATCGTTACGGTTAATGGATACGAGAGACGGTCGATCGGTGGTATCGTATTGCAGTACCACCAGTCGACTGTTACGTGTTACGTCGTTACGTCATCATACGTCACTGTAATGATATGGCACTCGAATTGTCTTATTATTCCAGACTAACATAATGCAGTCGGTTCATCATGGTGTGAGAGACTGGGTCAAAAGTGGCAGTAAACAAACATATATAAATTCTTTGTTAATACAAAATAAAGACTCTGCCTTGTAATGAAGGTTGCCTACAGACACAGAATAAATAATAATAACAACGAATATAACAAATTAGTGATGGTACAAAAAATAATAACAATATTGAGCCAATTCTAGAGAGAAAAAAAATTGTAGTTGATTAATTAATTATTTAGAAAAAGAATGGTAAAAAAAAAGAAAATGCACATAATATATAAAAAAAAGAGAAAAATGGCTACACACTGAATCAATTCAAATTGTATAAATGGTTTCTGAAAATTGAAATGGATCCTTTTAAGGCTAAAAGAGTTATTGAATAAATGAAACCATTACTAATATTGAATCTTCTACAAAATTCCACGAAGAAGTGAGGAATTGTGCCTCTGGCACCAATCAGGAGTCCAATCACTTCCACGTCCAGCAGATTGTATAAGGCTAAAAAATATGGTATGGTGGGCTCGTAGATCAACGTATCGTAGATAGTGTGTTGGTAATGTCCGGGACGCGAGATCTTTTCAGCAAAAAACACTGTTGGAAATATTAAAATATACATCAATTACCTGTTTATAATAAGTAGGAAAACGCTTTATGTGTTTTCGCGCTGATAGATATGAGTTATAGTAAGAATACAATTGAAGTATTTCAATCGTTTGGCCAGCAAAAAATCATAATTTATAATTTTGAAAATGATTCTAAATTGAGGATATTTAAATTATAAGATTCATTGAAAAAGTTTATGTTTTAATAGAAATTGAATCAAAAATATAATCTAATATTGATAGAAATATGCATAATATATTTCTAGCCGTAGTCACACAGCACTTATTGAGTTGATATTTTGACTCCTTTAGGTGAAAAATCATGTATGTTTCCATTTGAAATTGGATGAGCGATAGCAAGATTCTTCTCTTATGGAGTTTTTTCTGTTTATTTATTATTATTATCATTATTATTATTATCATTATTATTATTTACATTCCTCCCTGTTTGTTTCTAAGCATTGGAGAGATCGCACTTTCTGACAAATCAACTTGAAATTCTCTTTGCTGGAGACGCATACTCAACCAACTGGAAACTAGCTGGTATAGTTTTTGGATCAAATTTTTCGGACAATTTTCGAGCAACATCAACACATAGTTTCTATAGACCCTATACCTATAATAAGGTTCGGTTGGGCGAAAAAATTCAAAGAATAAAATTTCTAAAAATATTCAAATTTTCACTGAATGTGTTCACACGAGAAAAATACATTATCACACATTTTTGTGCAAATTGGACCAGCCGTTTGATGAATGTTTCCTATTAGGGGCCTAATCAATTAGATAGAAATAAAAGCAGAACCATGTGGCCGAGATTTTCGGCCTTCTAAATTCGATGGTAGCCAAGTCAAGTATATATTATACGAGTCAAGATGTGTAAAGTTTTTGATTATACTTCATATCATTATCTCGCTCATCTCATTACACATAGGCCTATGCTGCGTTTGCATAGTGTTATTTAATACAACTCGATATATATATATATATATATATATATATATATATATATATATATATATATATATATGTATATATATATATGTATATGTATATATATATATAAATATATATATATATATATATATATATATATATATATATATATATATATATATATATATTTGGTTTTATTTTTAATGTTTATCATTTTATGTTTTTTAGGTTGGTAGCCAACAGGCAATTATATCACAGTACAGTAACATTCGAATATTTGAATGCAGTAAGGCGTGAATTATAATAATAATGTGCTGCAGTAAAGACTACTGCTGCATCTCAAACATAATTGGTGACGAGTCGAAACTCCTTATCGTTACTGTCAGTTCATAGAGGAAACGGTCGATCGGCATGTGACCTGTGAAGACAGTTTCCGGTGCACCAGACTGGAAGAGAGAGAGAGAGAGAGAGAGAGAGAGAGAGAGAGAGAGAGAGAGAGAGAGAGAGAGAGAGAGAGAGACCTAAGTCTTATTCAAACAACACGTGTTGTTGTTCGTTTTTTGTCCAAGTTCTGAAACAATTCTCGAGTTGTTTTTATCAGGTCATGAACATTATATTTCCCTCTGAGAAATATCGAGTGAGAAGTTGTAATCCATTTCATTCAACCACGAAAAAGCTCTATTATCATATATAATTTGCTGTTTGATGGAATGATTTTACATTGACGGCTTCATCTCTTATTACACCTTTCGGTTCAGTCACGTATATACACACACACACACACACATATATATATATGTATATATATAGTTATGTCGAAAAAGATACGCCTCGACCGGCATTCGAACCCGGGACCTTCTGCTTGGTCCCGGGTTCGAATCCCGGTCGAGGCGTATCTTTTTCGACATAACCATAATATCCCAAATATCGAGATATTGGATCGTATATCCAAGAAGTTCAATTATCACATATATTATATATACATATATATATATATATATTTATATATATATATATATATATATATATATATATATATATATATATAATGAATATATTATGAATATATCATCTATCGTACCCCCAATTAACAACTTCCAGTAGTGTCGTTAACAAAAAAAAAAGTCTAGCTGCATGGTATATGTTGCGCAGGCATATAAGACTAGATATGAATGCTAAAAATTCCTATCCGATCCTCATTTACGTCAGTTAATCTCTGAAGGGAGACCCGAATGCAAAGTCGTCGAAATGAAACACTGCTAGAGGATGATACCCCCCCCCCCCCCCCCTTTGGCACCAGACGTCGTCATATCTTCTCCTGCCGCCACATCGCTGCCGCCGAGACGAGATCAGACATCCAGAGGTGCATTAGTCACGGGGAGCGGGTTATCGACTGACTGGAGGAAATGGGATTAAGAAATCAAATGCGGGAGACGGGCGGACCAGTGGTTGGCGCACTGAACCGTCACACTCGGTAGACCGGGGTTTGCATCCTGTACGGTTTCCTTCTGACATTGCGATGGTTCTATTGGGATGGTTTGGTAACAACAGGTAACGGGCGCTTCCTTCCCACTGTCCAAAATGTACCTATACATAAAATACACAAGACACACACACACACACGCACACACACACACACATACATATATATATATATATATATATATATATATATATATATATATATATATATATATATATATATATATATATATATATATATATATATATATATATATATATATATATATATATATATATATATATATATATATATATATATATATATATATATATATATATATATATATATATATATATATATATATATATATATATATATATATATATATATATATATATATATATATATATATATATATATATATATATATATATATATATAGTCCCATCTCAGACCCAGATAACCTGCACTTAGATTGGGCCAGGAGGTGTTTCCACCACTTTCTCTAGGGCTGATCTCTTATATCAATCGGTTCCTGCCAGTTCCGACTTTTTCCTCCTCTTCTTCACTACTGCTAGGCCTATCCCATGTTCCTTCTTCTCGTCTTCCGACGATATAAATGAATAATACATGCCATCTATACCGCGTCGTCTCACATAAACCGACTGTCCAACGACAAAGCAACGTCGTGTGCACATGTACCTCACGTATCGCATAGCACATACATCACATCAGTAATACCTTTTGTCGGCGTCATCTCATCTCCGTCGCGACGCTGCATGACGTCGCGACGGGCCGTCTCACTCGCACAGGTTGCGACGCCTCTCTGTGCGGGGCGTCGCGCGGCGGCGGGATCGGGGGAGTCGGGGGGGGGGGGGGCAGTGTGGAGGTGGTCTATACTTGTGGCCAACATAACAAACTGAACCTTTAGATATAACGACTTTCAATGATCTAAAAGTTCATTTTGAATTATTCCAATTTTCCAATTATTCCAATTTTGAATTATTCCAGTTATCAATTTTTCAATTGATTATAATGTTATAATGGCTGTGGAATGTGGTCCCAGCTTGAAGTTTGTCTCAACGTCAGGATGGTCGACCATGACAGGAATCGAATTCCGGCCTCCTGAATGATGGTACAGCGTGCTAGCCTCTGATCCAACGTCGCAATGTTCTCGTGAATACGTTTACGGTCTACGCCACATGTCGGAGATAAATCAACCTTTATCCCCCCATTTCCGATTCTTCTTTTTATATCACAATCGATGGTACTCTCTCTCTCTCTCTCTCTCTCTCTCTCTCTTCTCTCTCTCTCTCTTTCTCTTTCTTCCTTTTGCGTGTAAATAACAGAATGCTGATGGACTGTGAATAACAATCAATCTTCGAGAGGCATTCAAAACCCGGTTAACCAGAGTGTTAACGGTAAGCATTAATATTACATCCGTTAATGGAAATATGGATGTTAATATTTTGTCGGTGTTGCCAAGTATAAACACTACCGAGTTCTACAGCTAGGTTATATTTTTCATATAACGACCCCATGAGCTGCTAGGTTATATGGGGTAAGAATGAGTGGGTGATAATGAGACTGTGAAGTGTGAAAAGTGCACGGACGTCAATGCAGGATTCGAACCCACGTTCGGTTTGATGTCAGGATGGTCGACCATGACGCTGATCGAACCCCGGTCTCCTGAAAGACGGTTCAGCGGCGTTACTGTATTTATTTAGTTTGGTACACGACCTTCCTCTGTCGTGGATATAAGTATCCTGGATGAAGACAGATGGTTCTAACCGGCGATCGTTCAACTGTATACCGACTGTGACTTGACTGTTCTAAAAATCGACCAACTTCGCTCAAATCTGACAAACTGTACCTAAACTCAACTGTTCTAAGAACCAACTGTACGAAAACCCAACTGTTCTAAGAACCAACCTTACTTAAAACCAAACTTCTACTTAAAACTTGAAACCAACTCCAAGTTTCTACTTCTTCAACAGTTTGTACATAAGTTAGAGTGGGGGCTACCTTTTCACAAATTTTTACTTCTCATTATAGATTGTAAATATATATTTTCTATTTATTGTTAGGGTTAGGTGGGTTAGGTTTGTGTCAGAAGAAATTTGTGAAAGGGAGGAGCCAATTCTCCCACTTCAACTTCTATACAGGTTGCTCAAAAGTAGAAGTTTCTGTCGGCTTCTATTTGGTACAGTTGATTTTTAAGACAGCTAGTTTTTTTTAGCACTATCGAGTTTTACGACAGTTGATTTTTACTACAGTTGGTACCTTCTCTATTCACCCTGATTGGAAGCATTATTCACATGAATACATCACGTCTTCACGTTGTTGCGTGAAGTAAAGTGGCAGGAGGGAGGGGCGAAAAGCGCGCGAGAGGGAGGGGTAAAGGGAGGGGAAGAAAACAATGGTTAAATAATAAATCAGGATTAAGATTGGTACAGTTTATTTCCTTACTTCATCATTTTGACACATTCAAACCCCAAGATCTACGACCAACCCCGCGACAATGTTCACACAGCCTAAATCAACACAATACGACCTCATATAGCTTGTATGTTTATAACTTCTATAGTGTTTACTTAATTAAAGCTGTGTGACTTACGACTTTCCATTATGTGTCGTATCACACTGTGTATGTACATGGGTGCCATCTCTCGGCCCCGTAGATCATCAGACGGTGAAGGGGGGGGGGGGGGGGAATTAGCGGGGGGAAGAAATCTACCCACTTCCTTTCACCCGTCGTAACTGCGATACGGCGTCTCATATATCAAACACACGCAACAATGGGTGTTTTAGTGGAGACAGGTCACAGTGGCGGTGAACGAACATGAAAATGGAGGTTGTTAGAGGAGACAGTGGTGCAGTGGCGTGACTACTGGTGTATTATTCTATGCTCGGGAGTATGTTGTCGTGATCTGGGACGTATATCAGGGCCAGGCTCGGGTCTAGGGCGCCAAATTTTCACCAGCCGATTGAAAATTTAAAACTCGATCATTTTATATGCTGTTGTTGTTGTTGTTGTTGTAGTTGTTGTGCTTGCTCACATTCTCATGGGGAAGATACATGTTTCATACACAAGAGCTCACAAAGCTCATTTGGCTTGTCTGTGGCATAAACATAACGAATCATAAAACAAACGTGATCACAAAGTGGAAGATATCAACATTCGTGTGTTTTGTTTACTCTTAATACCAATGCTAATAATGTCCGGATATATATCACAGAAACGGTTTTTTACTTATAATGTGTTCCGGACTTTAGGAAACTGGAAGACTTTTACCTGCGGCGAAAAGTTATGGTCACCGACAGCGCAGCCCTGGTGTTGAAGTTCATTAGTTTTAAATATTTAAAATGGGGTGGTAAGATCGCCCCGTCCAAACGATCCTACTTTTCATCCTTGGCCTTAATTGGGGAACAATGATTTTGTATCAAGTTTCGATGTTATTAAAAAAAAAAAAAAAATCAAATTATAGACTGTGGACAGTTGTAAACTCATGTATCATTGTATTGTATTATAACGCCACTGTGCGTGACAGTATAGTTACGCCACTAGATCACATCACAAATATAACTCACTCAGGTGATTATAAGTAACGCCACTATGTGTTGTCGCGTGACTAGTAGTCCCGCCACTGGAATCGCATCACATACATGACTCACCCAGTTGATTATAAGTAACGCCACTGTGTTGTCGCGTGACTAGTGACGCCACTGGAAGCTCATTACCTGCATGAGTCACGGGGCAATGTGATTGGTCGAAGCATGATAGAAGCTAATCAGATGGAAAGCGTGTAATCACACCCTTTGTTTTTTAATCTTCCCTAATTAACACTTCCGTAATCGTTTCCATCCTAGCGACTAGAGTGTAATTAACAACAATGAACTGATGATTGTTGTTTGCCTAACGACCCCACCAACAGCTAGGTTATACGGGGGTACGAATGAGCAGTTGATTATGAAACTATGAAGTGATGATAAGTGAAAGGACTTCTACAAAAACTGCCCAACGGCGACTTCAGTTTCTGAAGCGGTGCCTCAGCTGACCGAGCTACTGAGGGGTACAACAATGTTCATTTAGAAGCGTGTTTCTCGTGTTATTACCAGTAGATGTACTTACAGGGGCGGACTGGGGAAAAGAGCACGAGTGGTCGTCACAAATGGGGGCTCGGAGGCGAGATTATTTCTGCAAGCCGGTTTTTGAATGAGACTAAAAGTGACCAATGGGAACGCTTGGATTAGTGATGTCATGTCTCAGTTACCGACCCGTGCTACGATATAATATAGTAGCAGTTTACAGAGCATATGTCGTTGTGGCGCTATTGTTAGTATCGCTGCTTCACATGCTTGGGGTGTCCTTGGTTCGACTCCCGACACAGTATTTTGTTCCAAAACAGAGTCTCGAATGCAATGTTATGGTAAATTTTTTTTTTCAATTTTACCACAGAAATGAAAATATTCACAGAAATGCTGTGATTTTTTCACCATAGTTTTTAGTCTCATGTAAAAAGCGTTTCACAGAATAATTCTCGTGGTCTAGAGAGAGAGAAAATACGATAACAGTCGACAATAAATGTTTGCCAAAAATTTACTTCACCCGAGTCCCCCAAATAGCCTAGCAGTTGGTGGGGTCGCAAACAGTAACCCCATGACTGCTGGTCGACTCTATAGTGTGGACGTATTGGGACACGTTCGATGCACGATGATGTTGACCCCCCATTGAGTGAGAGACAGTGATGGGGGTACGAGTGACTGATTGATGCTGGGATTATGACAGTGGACGTCTGGCCGAGTATAGTGTGTGTGTCTGTGTGTATGCGTGTGTGTGTCTGTATGTGTGTGTGGCATGTAATTGTCATGTTTGTTTCTCTTTAATTATGCACTTTGATCCCCAATCGAAGAAAGTTCTCCACCAACAAAATAATTGTAATAATTCCAATTATTTCGTAATCTCCTTTCAACATATATTAACTATTTCATATATATATATTATATAAATAAACAGTTTTTGAATACGTGGTTCTGTTTTTAATCGTATTCCTCTTCTTGAAAAATCATACCACCCTGAAAATATCACATCTATACAAATAGAACGGTGATATTTATGTTTATTATGTTGGTAGATGGCCTTCATCTTTTGTGAATACAAGTGTATAGTGATATCTATGTGGTGATGTTTGAATGCAGTTGATTGCACGAGCAAAATAACAGTTTCATATATTTTATATATTTTATATATATTATATAGTTATTAATATTTAAATCTAGGCCTACCTATACATTTAAATTGATATAGGTGTACCAAGTTATTTCACAGACTTGAAATTTCCAGGCGGCGTTTCAAAAATTGAATATTATAAAAATCTTCCCACAACGTTCTCTTGATCTTGAATGCCAAACTTGTATTTTACCGGTACATTTTCTATTTGTTTTAGTTAGCTGGTTTAATTCCGTAGTTATTGTTAATTGGTAGGCTCATAGTTCAATATTGTTGTTCAGAGGAGAAAAATAGAAAGTTTGAGGTAGTTTTTGAAAAATTGTTGGAATTAGTGCTTCATGGACAGCCTTTTTGAAAATTGCATTCTAAATTATATATATCTAGGCCTATACAGAATATTTTTGAAATTGTAATAGTGACATAAAATTTCAACTTTTGTACCCAAACTATTAATTCAACTGAACTTGTGCACTTTGCAAATATAGCCAACCCAAACCTCACTTTACCGTACGTGAGATGCATGAATAACATGTAAAATGTATTAATTATTGTAATAAAAGACAAGAAATATTACCTTGCGTATAGCCATTATATATTGAAGTAATATAATTGTGGACATAACATGAGTCCTCGCGAATCACTGTATACCTTTATGTAAGTTTACTCATTAAATCTCGATCGCAAATTTTTCTCTCATTATTATTTCTATTCAAATTTATCCTTTGAAAAACGTTATGCCATCTTCTATATAATCTCCACATTGTAATCTACCTGGATATTGTATTTGTATTGTATTTTGTACGACGAATACACTTTTTTTTTGTATAAAAGTCCGCATTGTGTTGCTGCTGGTGAATGATCGTAGTTTTATCCTCATAGAATCTCTCGTGGACCTCGTTCTATTTCCGTCTTGCATGTTCTGAAATTAATTTGCAGGAAAATTGTTTATACTGAGTAGTTTTTATACCTAGTCAAACTTCCAGAAAGTAATCATTTTTCACGATTCGAAAACTTTTGTGTTGTTGCAATATTTTTATTTTGTCTGAAGAATATATTTTATAACTGGACTCTTTACCTCGACTGTCAGTTAATTTAATGTCCTAGGCCTTAGTTAGCTCCAGGAAACTAAAGATTTTGGTTGTTTTTTATTCACTTAGTAGAGCCAAGTACCATGGTAACATGTCCGGTATTTTTTTCATTTCCATTGTTGTTGGCACAAAGTTTTAGACCTGCTGTTGAGCTGGGCTGAAAATAGGTCACATGTTTGCGTTCCAAGAGACCGTGACTCTGTTATTATCTCGTGTTGTCATGGTATTTAGCTCTTCTAGAGAACATTAACCAATCCAAGTCCTTGGTCTTTTGGAACTAGCCAGGCCTAGGACGTTATTTCAAGTGGCAGTCGCGGTAAGGGTCCTGAAAAATGAATGTTTTATTTTTAATCCGCGTAGACAATGGGGTCATTTTGCTCCCGAAAAATGAAAAAAATGAACTGAATACTTATTTACCAAAGTTAATATCTATAAAACTGTCCAATGAGAACATTGATGACCAGGGGATGCATGTTAGTTTCTCATGCGTGTCTTTTTCTTCATTAATATCTTCTGAAAATCTCCATATTTTGTATTTCTCAGAGTCAAAATTAACTCTCAAGTTTGAAGTTCGAATACCAAACTCAATAACAAATAACTGGCAGTAAGCCCGTCGTTGACGCGTCTTCAATTGAAGTTCTACCTGATCACGATAGTTGGCCTACATTAGTAGTGTAATACATCTAACATCACAAACAACATGATAGTCCGTTCTCTGTTTGTCTAATACCTGATGTTACATCCTAAAATATATAACAAGGAAATGACTGGTTTAGTAAGGTAGAAAAAGGACTTCTCACATCTTAGTTCAAGTCGTAAGAGCTTGAACTAAAATTAAAAGTCCTTTCACTTCCCTACCTTGTGATATTTCATATGGTTTAACAGGTATCAGACGGATAGAAAACTGACTTATTTTTGGTTTAGGATGGTAATTCAAGTTATCACTCTCCTATAACCGCTTTGGAGACAATTCACGTACCCGTGTTTTTTTGGGACGGAGGACAAATCCGGCCAAAACTAAGTTGAATAGGTTGGGGGGGGGGGGGGGTCGACTCGTTTCAACTGTTCTTCCCACACGAAAAATATGCCTGGCAAATTGTCCTATATACTATACCCTCCCAACCGGAGCATATTTTCCACTTCATATTAAATTATTATTTAATTAATATATTTGCTTGATATAAATGTATGTGAGCAAGATTATCTTTATTTCGATCATCGCTTATTTTATTGATGTGTTATTTTATTTTAATGAGGAATATCAGTCGATGTTACTGAAAATGGAATAAAATGTAATCAACGAAATTAAAATATAGTTAAGACATAAAATTACTATCGTCTGCAGCAAAAGTCATTTCACGCATTGGTGACATCCAATAAATAAGTCCTCTTGTCAATTGTAATTTTGTTCTATTGGTACCCGTGTTCCATTGTTCAAAACTGTAAACTATATATTGAAGTTTTTGAAAACCTCAGTCAATTCGATGTGATGAAATAGGAAACAAATTTTAATTCACAATTTATTGTTCATCATCCAATGGGAATTTTGTATGACTTCATGGCGACAAAAAAGTGAAAAAAAAACGATCAGATATTGGCCCAGTCGTTTTCTCGAAATAATAATGTAACATTTTCTTACTTTCTTGCTAATCTTACATATTACATTCAAACTGCATTTCAGTAAATGTAATAAAACTGAGTCTAGTAATAATCACTAATGACTAATTTTCAATCTGACTGATATTTCTTATTACCATTCTTCACATTTCTTTATCTGTGTATTTGTCAATGTGATTATTCTTTACATACTTGTATTTACGAAAGAAAAAGTCGTCTACCAACATAAAAAACACAAATATCATATCCATATATTACATCTGCATGGTAAATTAATTGTGAATTTCCACATATATTTTCTTTCATTCATTTTACTTCTACTTATGGACGAGATTTTCGGTTGATAAACACAACTACATATTTCAAAAGCGTTAAATGTTCAAATCTGCAGAGAGTTTCTCTACATTTATCGAAGTTCATTTATTCAGTTGGTAGACGACCTTCTTTCGTCGATGTAAAGCTTGGTTCATAACGTAACATGGTTGTGCGGTATTTTACGTCCCGGTAAGTTATTTTAAGAACCATTCAGAAACTTCACGTGAAGTTTGTTACTGGTTCACGGAACTAACCGGGACGGAAAGAACCGTGCAGCCGTGAATCAGGCTTTAGATTTCATGCGAGTCGATTTAGCGAAACATCAGTTTTTTGTCGATCACTTTGGAACGGTGTGAGATACCAAAATATTAATACGAGAGATGTATATATTTTTAATATACTTTCTAAATGGTAGCCCTATTTAACTGAGACATATCGAAGTTATGTTGCATAATTTTCACGGTAGGCTATTCAGCTTGAGAAAAAAAAAACATTTTCCAACTGTATAGGCCTACATGTTAAAATATCAGAATCTAGGGTTAATAATTTTTATCCCACACCATTTTGAAAGTATCAACATATTTGTGTTTCTCCCGCATTGAAATTCTGATATCTCACACCGTTCAAAAGTCATCACTAAAAAACTGACATTTTACTAAATCAACTCCCATGCGTTCTTCAGTCTATATAAAATTATTTTGACCTACATATATATTTTACTTTTTTTCTCTATTAATTTATTCTCAGTTATTCTTATATTATTTTGCTTGGTGCATGCTTCTAGTTCCTTGTTCTTCTCTGTTTTTCTCTGCTATGTCGCCGTCGTACTCGTCCACTCTCATACTCATCATTCAACTACGCTCGCTCCCCATGGTTATTGTCATCGTGCTCGGTATCCTCATCATCGGTATGCCTCCTCGGTCGGTATGGCCCCCGGTATGGACATGGAACGTCGTCCGGTGCACAGTCGTCACCTCGTTCTATGTTACAGTGAAGTACCTGCGAGAAGTGACGCCGTATTTCCGCAAGGCGACCATCATCAGCGAGGTCGGCTGGGAGCTGCAGCGCGGCTTCTTGTCCGGCACGCCGCCGGCGCCGCACAGTCCGCAACGCGCGGACACGCGGTACTTGCCGCTGCAGCTGTGCTATCTCGTCAGAAACTTCAGGCATCCGGATCCAGGTAAGAATTGAGTTGCAATAGTAAATTCCAGGGTTTTTTACTCGATGCGTTTTGGAAGTTATGGATCGTTGAAAATTGGTCGATTTAGTGATTTTTTCTTTTGAGTTCTGCGTTTAATCCACGTAGGTCAAAAATCGTTCAAACAATGAAAAAAAATGCTATGAACATTTCTGTTTGTATATGATCTTTTTTTTCTAAGTACGTTTAGGCCTACTCTTCTGCTTTGAGCTACGGGCACCATGCGCTCAGCGCACGAATACGTGTACTGTTGAGCGCATTGAAGACATCATAGTTGAACTCCAAATTGTGGTTATGGTACTAAGAAAAAATTAAGCTTCCACCAAATGTCTCTTACCAAACTGTATGAGCTTTTTAATTTTGTGAGACCATCCATTATCTACACAACAGTGCCGAAAACTTATACAATATTTCCTGCAGACCTTTTTTTGGATAGCAGTCGACAAGTTTGGCTCGACAGTTCGGACAGGTAACCAAAACTTCCCGTTGCATTGCTTGCCACAGCGCACGTTGCAAGTAGAAAAGATGAACCTAGTCCATCTCACAGCGCGCGTAGCAAGTGTTCATACAACACGGAGAAAAGAAGAAGAGTAAACGTAGCTCAATTTGTACATGCAACAGCACTTGCTGTTTTCTGTTCAGGAATTTATAAAACAAGCCATTAAAATAACATTGTAGCCTACTTATGAAGTTTTCATCAGTATTCAAAAATCTGTATTTCTCAATTCATGTCGAATAGCAATACAAACTTTTCAGGTATTGCTAGTTGTGACAAGATAATTCATGTCTTCTCAAATTTTCCTGCACTCACATAATTATGTGACCGTGAAAACGACAATTGTGCAGTTTTTATTCAATGAATACGATTCAATCAATAATATTTAAAAAAATCTTATATCATATTCATATAACTGGGTTATTCAAAAACGACAGTTATATCAAGTCATCATCACTTACGTCAGGCACAACGTACAGGAATGAAAGATCAGACTTGGAACGATTGACGATTCACCCCCCCCCCCCCCCCCCTCTAAAACAACCCCCAAACAGTCCTCTATCGCGAGGCTAATGCATCTCGACCGAACGTGCCGTTTGAATAACGCCGAACGATAAACTAGCGCGGTAAACGGGTTAGGTACACATGTACTTATCAGCTAGTTCTAAATTTAAAATCTGAATCGGAACAGTTTTTCGCCGGCGCCGGCAGCTCTGCAGGTGAGCTAATGGCCGCCGTGTTAATATAATACGTGACGGCGATAAGGAAAGAAAGCGGGAAGGAAAAAGAGTGTCGGTGGCAATACGTATGTGGTGGCGAAATGGTGGCCAGGCTTGGTGAGTTGAGGGGGGGGGGGGGGAGGGGGGGGGACGAAGTGTTGTTTTATTTACCTGCTTTCAGGACAGTATTAAAGGTTTCGGACACTTGAAGCTATTGGGAAGTTTAAAGCGAAAATAGGCGTTCATGTTAAAGGACATCACAACCTCGAAAGAAATATTTGGTGACTAATGACGATATTCATTTTCCTGATTGTATAAAGAAAACTGGAAATCTTCATCCATATTTCAAAAGTTATTATTTTTGGGGGTATTTCAGATATCATGAGTTATGACGTGGGCATTACTGAGTCCGTAGAGAAACATGAACAACATTTCTGAAATTGAGATGATGATTTCTAGTTTTCTAAAAATAAAATTGATTCAATAATCAAATAATGAAATTAATAATTTTTGATTTCTAAAATAGGAGAAATTAATATCGTGATTATTTGTTAGGATCTAGGTTCAGGTTTGTGATGTCCTTTAAGATATAGTCACAACAGTGAAAGATGCGACATTCGCTATAGGAATCAATTCTTTGATTTATATAAGGCCAACGACGCTATTGACTTATAACCAAGATCTATTGGCGTCGTATCGTAGATTAAAGATGATGAGAGGAAAGTTTCTTAGGTAATGGGAAGGATAGTGGGAAGGAAGCGGTCGTGGCCTATATCGTATAGGAACCATTCCGGCATTGATCTAGACTATACAGAGGGAAACCACGAAACAAACATATGTAAAGCTGGACGGTGGTGGGGTTAGATCTACGTATCCGTTATGCCCCTCACTTCCCGGATCACATGAAGCCAGCGCGTCATCAACTTGGCTGAACGTGTCGGTTTCGTCTCTACTGCAAATCATACAAATGTGCAGGCATGCGCGGTATACATTTTAAATTCCACTCGCTTCATTGTCGCTCCCTTGGCTTAATCAATTATGCATTGCGTTAAAAAGTGAAGTGAGGTCGGGCGCGGGTTCGAATCCCGCACAAGGAACATGTATTGTAATTATACTTACATCTAGCATTAATTAATTGTTTCATTATCACCCATTAATTCGTAATTTTCCGTAAAGCTCGGCTTTGAATAATATATTCAATCTTTTTTGTACGGGTCTACATCCATACCGTTAGTAAAATCCTGTAATCCCGATTTTTTTTCATAATTAATAAATTTGATTAATATACATTTTTGGGGTAAATTTGTCTTTTAAATTGTGTAACTTATTAATGAGACTTTTCGTATTTAATCTACGTACCTAACATGTGAAAGTAATTTACATTGCAAGCTGTTGGAGAGATTACAATTACACGTTCCAGCTGTATTAATTAGACCACCCGACTGGTGTAGAAGTCGTGGAGGTTACATAAATCAAGGAGTAGTCAGCTTTTCTCGTGCTCATTAAAAAAACAAAAAAAAACACGGCCCTTCCACCAAAACCAAACATATTTTTAATGATTGGCAATGTAAACGTGTATACCGCCAAATGAAGGGGTGGGGAATGGAGGGGGAGGGGGGGGGGGTTCTCAACAAGATACAAGGCTAATGACCTTTCTTCCCCCAATCTCACCTTTTGTTCGGGTTTTCCTTTGAAATACTGGCATTCTCGAAGGAAGAAGGTTGCGATCGACCGTCTCCCCTTATCCAGTAGTATAAACGCGCGGGGGGTTCCCGCCTTCTTCGTTCGTGGATTTAATTGCGAATATCTTGAACATGTGTATGGTTGCCATCCTCATGAACCGTTTTCTCCGAAATTTTAATTTTAATATCACGTGTTTTTTTTATCCATTTTATTCGTAGTTCTTCCTATTGGGTGCTTATTTAATACACTGTCCAACCATGGACTTCCGAAGTACGTCACAACCCCAAAACTTGATTTCAATGAATAATGACAATATTTATTTTCTCAATTTCAGAGCAAATTAAAAATCATCACGTTTTTAGAAATTGAAATGAATATTTTTGTCCTCCTGAGATCATGAGTCATGACGTAGGCATTACTGGTTTTGTATAGAAACATCAACAGAATTGAGTGATGTCTACGTCACGACTCGGAAAAAAGGGACGAACCCTGGAGAACAAATGAATTCGTTATAATTTCTGGAATTGAGATGGTGATTTCTGGTTTCCTCTGGAATAATAGGGAGTTGAATATAGTAATTATTTGTTGAAATCTAGTTTCAGGACTGTGATGATCTTTAATATAAGTCACGGTCCAATCGATTTGGTGCTTGTTATATTAGTACATTTTCTTGAAGATGCATTTCGTATTTTCTTGATTGTTTACTTTGTTTGACCGCACGTGTAGGCTTGAAGCATGAGTAAAAGTCTGTTTCTGTCTTCTGATACCTGTTAAATCCTATGCAATTTTTTTTTTCAATAACATCGAAACTTGATACAAAATCATTGTTCCCCAGTTAGGGCTATGGATGAAAGATAGGATCGTTTGGACGGGGCACCACAAGGGCGATCTTACCACCCCATTTTAATAATTTAAAACCAATGAACTTCAACACCAGGACTGTTCTGTCGGTGATAATAATCTTCCGCCGCAGATAACAGTCTTTCAGTTTCCGAAAGTCCGGAACACATTATAACACAGATAATCGAGCTAAATTTAGCTCGATTATCTGTGATTATAAGTAAAAACCGTTTCTGTGATATAAGCTTATATCCGGACATTACCAGCATTGGTATTAAGAGTAAACAAAACACACGAATGTTGATATCTTCCACTTTGAACTAAGTCTCTTCGGCAATCACTTCCTTCCATTGACAGCAGATCTAAAGTTTATCATCATACAAAAAAAAAAATGAGTGATAGGCCCATAATATTATAATTATAATCATGCAATATAACATGGTCCACTAGTTTGACCAGGTAGCAAGGAGACTTTTACTTATGCTTCCAGCTGTACCTGTATTCCTCTCTAACGTTTCCATCTGTTCGATCTACTCATCTATTCTGTGTTTCCTGAGAGCGCACTTGGCACTCAAGTCGAGGCAAGAGTTTAGATGGAAATGTACAATCCACGGTGTAAAATTCCGTTATTGTTGGTACTGTTCTGTTTTTATTCAACCCTTGAACTTTCTCGAGAGGATATCGGATGTACAATAATCCAGCTTTTAACATTCGAAAACATGTAAATAGATAATTGGGTGAGCGAAGCGAATACTCAATTTCACTATTACTCGAAAAAAAGTACACGTTTTTTCTTTTTTTTTTTTGTTTGCGCTCCACAGGTCAAACGGGCATTTAATACATTACATATAATTCAAAATGGCCATTTATAACAATCAAAAAACAGAAAACAGAAATAAACTGTAAAACATTTTTTCTTTGAACATTTAATAATTCAAACTGTTTCCATTACCCGTTGCCATGGGAACCAGGCCGGTTCTCATCAAAAATACACGGCGCCTCCACGAAGAATTTCACATTTAATTATCGGAAATGCAAACATGTACAGGCCGGGGGGGGGGGGGGGGGGGGGCAGAGAGCGTCGAAATAAATATTTCAGGTACTTGCCAGTGACTCTGGATTGAATCCAGTGAAATATCGTTTTTTCGGGGATAATAAGTTTTTTTCACAGTTTGTATTTGATGAGTTTTTCTTCTGCACCAACAAGTTTATTATTTATACAGGATACGAATGAGCGGATGATTGATGTTTACAATAAGCGGGATTCGAACTCACGCCCTCAGTTTTACCTCAGTTTTCTGAGCAGTCTCAGGAGGTTAGATTAATCCATCTTTTCAATTACAATCTTTTCAATCTTTCAATTAATTCAGTATAGCATAATAATGTGGACAAGATCTGTCCACAGCTCGGGTACTTGCAAGAATTGTAAAGAAATAGATTATCTAATAAAACCCTTCGCCTCTCGTTCAGAATCTCCCCACCAGCTGTTTCAGTGGGAGAAGCACCTCGAGACTCGATTAAGCCAGAGTGGTGGGGTAGGAGGAAGGAATTGGAGTGGGAGGAGGGGGGGATCTTCATTTATCGAGCTCTCCTGCATTTGCTTCGAGTAAGAAACTTGCAGGTGGCTTGATTGCGACTGACGTGATGCAGCTTTAAGGTGTCGAGAGCAATCGAAAAGTCAACTATCTCACACCGTTTAAAAGTTGTAACAAAAAACTGATATTTCGCTAATTTGACTTCCGTGGACTCTTAAGGTCAGTTTGCTTAAGTGCTTCATTGTCACTTTATTAATTTTTAATTTTTTACAAAAGATTGTGAAGCACTTCGTGACCCTTAAACTTCAACTTCAACTTCAACTTCAACTTCGTAATTCAACTTAGCGTCCACAAACAATATTACATACAAATTAATACAATAACAATACAAATTCAAATAATACAATAACACAATACAATAACAAAGTAATACAATAACAATATTAATGATATTAATATTATTGGTTAAATTAGCATAGGATTCATATATACGACGCGTTTTTCCCCCTGAATTCAGAGAAAACTAGAAGAGATTATCTTTATTTCAGAAATAGAGATAATTAAAGCGGCAATGATAACAGTGAATAAAAGAGTTGCAGAGGCTATACAAGCTTGGGATACAAAATACTTCAACGATGCTTTGGTTGAAAGAAGATTAAGAGTGTTAGTTATTAACGGGATAAAAGATAAAAGATAAATTTCTAATCCTATTCCGGTCCCGAATCAAGAATTGACTGAAACTGAGATTAAAGTTCCACTTATTAAAGTTAGGAAAAATAAATATTCAGTTGAATTGTTACGTATTAGAAAAAAGAAGATTATGACTTCTATAAATGTGGTATGAAACCATTAGCTTATTTTAATTAATTAATTGAATAACATCAGTAGTAATATTGATAATATTAATATTATCGGTTAAATTAGAATAGTTTTGTATAAATTATAATTTTTATTGCGTACCGTAGATTTTATTTAACCGTCAGTGTACTTGATAGATCTCCTCGCTGACCGGCCATCATATGTGTAATGATTAAGGCCCGGTATTACCAAGTCCAGTTAATCTTTATCTGACAGTTTAAACTTGTTATCACCATGGTTACCCATGCTATTTGTTTTCACCAACTCTCAGATAAATACTAACTGGCCTTGGTAATAAAAGGCCCGGTATTACCAAGTCTAGTTAGCCTTTATCTGACAGTTCCAACTTGTTATCACCATGGTTACCTGTGGTATTTGTTTTCACCAACTCTCAGATGAATACTAACTGGACTTGGTAATACTGGGCCTAAGTTGAACAATAATTATTATGAAATCTTTCTTTGACATTTTATACTTGTGTAGAACTTCCCGAAGAAAACTCTCTTCCCGTAACTTGATTACCGAGAGTTGAAACTTGTCGCCGGGAATTTTGTTCTTTTATTCCCTCTTCCAGGTCGCAAAAACTCGTTACAAGTCACTATTGATATCATACCGAGAGATTTATATTCGAGTTGAATTACAGTCGCTGTTTCAGAATATAGGTCACGGTAGACATCGTTTATTGTAAGGACGGTTATAAGTCGATCAAATGTTTTACATGGGTGAGAGAGAGAGAGAGAGAGAGAGAGAGAGAGAGAGAGAGAGAGAGAGAGAGAGAGAGAGAGAGAGAGAGAGAGAGAGAGAGAGAGAGAGAGAGAGAGAGAGAGAGATTTACTCGCCACTTGTCTCTTATTGTTCAAGTATGGAAGGTTTCTATTGGCTGATTCTCATGTTTTACAGTAACGTCAACATGAAAGCTTGGAGCTTGCAAGCTTTCATTTTCGCGTTCATCTTGGCGTTATGTTTTATATATATATATATATATATATATATATATATATATATATGTATATATACATATATATGTATGTATATATATATATATATATATATATATATATATATATATATATATATATATATATATATATATATATATATACATATATGTGTATGTATATATATATATATATATATATATATATATATATATATATATATATATATATATGTATATATATATATATATATATATATATATATATATATATATATATATATATATATATATATATACATATATATGTATGTATATATATATATATATATATATATATATATATATATATATATATATATATATATATATATATATATATATATATATATATATATATATATATATATATAGGCCTATGCTATGATCATTTTCCGGATTGGACCGCTTACCGTAAAAAACAGGCAGAGTAGACGGTTGTCTACGCATTGTCAAATCTTCGCATTGTCAAATCTATTTTATAATCATTACTTACATAAATTTTGCAACTATATTTCAAGCATTTCAAGATTTCGATGTTCTTTTTTTTAAAGACAAATTTCGTTTTTGTAAATTTTCTCCCTCAAATTCCCTGATCTACAGCCATTCGGCGTGAAAATAGCCGACCCTATCTATAGTATAATATACCCTAGAGGCCTAGAATATACTCTAGAACTCTGGAATGCGTCATGTCTGCCATGCCCGGTTGATGACACAAATCACTGAACCACGGTCACTTCGATTCTTGAACAGATAATCAACTCTGGTCGCCGTATTGACGTATTGACTGATGAACATACCCGGTCGTCAATGCTAATCAACCGAAGAGACACTCGATCGTAACATTTAAAACACCTCGGTTCGATGTAGAAGCATTGTCGTGTTTGACGGATCAAAACGTCCGGACGGCAGTGTTGAAGAGCGTGAGAGATATCCGATTGGTACCTCGTGCAGTTGTACACAATTAGAAGTGATCTCGATGAGCTATGTAGAAGCATTACCATGTTTCACTGATTTTGGTCTGTTTCTAATCTGTGAAAAGTTTGGACGAATTCGCGCGAGTTTTATATATGGTTTTCTGTTGTACCTATGTTTCGTTGTTATATTTTTTTTTTTACATTTTTTCAAATGGATATCCGCGTCGCCTTTGTTATGCATGCAAATTCGCTTGAATGTTTTTTCTTTGTGATTTGGAATATTGCCGTACTGGCGCCACTTGTTTCATTTAGCTTGTGTAGTGATTGGCCAGAATCTCGTTCATGTAACGCGCTCTTTTAACGAAATCTCTTTCATCTCATTCATCTAGTTATCTTCATCGTTATTTATCTTGTTTGTTAAATGATATAAAAATCCTGAAACTTGAGTTTTAACTTTCAATTAATAATGACGATATTTATTTCCCTAATTCTAGAATAAACTAGAAATCATCTTTTCAATTCACCAAATCATAATTAATGTTCTTGTCCAGCAGAGACCATGAGTCATGACGTAGGCATTAGCGATTCTGTAGGCCTACAGAAACACATACAGAATCGAGCAATGTCTACGTCACGACTCAGAAAAAGGGCCGTGTCCAGGACCCCTATTCCTGAGATGGATGTGATGTGAGAAAAATAAAAATGAGTAGATAATCGTTTTCTCATTCTTTTTTATTTTTCTCACATCTCATTTATCTCAGGAATAGGGGTTCTGGAGAATATTAAGATTAGGATAAAAAAGATAATTTTGATTTCGGAAATGAGATGATGATTTCTTACATTTATCTGAAATTGGGTGAATGAATATCGTCACTGTTCGGTGAATGATTGTGATGTCTTTCAACAAATACATGATACTACCGAATGATATTCTTTGCTAATCACAATCGCCACCTTGCGTTCATTACAGATTTAGTTCCACTTGACATGGAAAGCAACAGATTAATCAACTAATAACTTGAGTAGTTCGAGAAATGACTAATGGGCTTAAAATGGCATCAAAAATACGCAAAACAAAAGTGTTCTTTCAATTAAAAACTTGCTGTTGAAGAGATTATATCTTTGCTGATAACGGCTCTCGAAGATTTTGGTAAGTTTTTTAGATGCTGGTTTTACCACATTTTAGTTGCATACGTGGTTTTATATGTTTTTCACGTCGTATTATACGTGGTTTTGTACGTTTTTCACGTATTATACGAGGTTTTTATACGTATATTCTCTAATTAGACTTCAGACATATTTGTGGTAACGATATTCGTACCAATATCTAAATACTATCATTTGATTCGAACACACTCCCATGCTATATAATATCATGTTCGATATTTGAAATCACTTGAAAAAAAAACATGATTGCCAGCTGAATGCCAGTAAGTTGGTAGCGTTTTAGTAACTATACATAATAATAGTGTTTACGATTCTTTGACTCCGATCTACCTCTACATCTTCTTCGCCAAGAAGACCAATGACATTCAACATATCAAAGCAAGCATTCGTTTGACACGTAATATCAAAGAAGAAACCAGTAGGCGTATAGACGCGTGGTACATACAGCCACCACAGTGCATGCATGACAACTAAAGTCCGTAGATAAGTTCGGTAAAGTCAGCTGATAGAAGTTTCACATAGCAACAAACAAACAAACAAACAAATACACTCAACAAATAGAGTCGTCTGTCGCGAAGTGAATGGAAGCTTTCGGCTTTGATCAGTCAAACAGTCAAGCGTTTGTGGAGAATGTAGAGGCGCAAGATGGCCGTGTGTGGCTGGTATCGTTTTCTAGTTTCATAGTTTTCAAACAATAAGTTATTATTTGTTGAAACCAGGGACCTTATTCTATAACTGTAAACAAGATGAAAGAGACGAAAGAGTCAGACGTTCAGAAGTGAAGGAGGGCCACGTTTATTGTCTTCATAGAGTTATAGAATAAGGGCCCAGAATACGTTACAGGCAAGCTTACCTTATATTCAATATAATACCGTTTGACACGTGAAATTAAACTTATATTTTTCATCGGTTCACTTGACAAGTTCTGATTGACAAGTTGAAATATTTTTCAAAAATAGTGTTTTGTTTAATAATGTTGGGTTGTCCGTGTGTAATGGACAATAATGTTGAATTTGATAAGAAAAATTCACATATTATCTGAAGATATGGAAAAACTAAAACATAATAGCTGCCCTTAATTGACTCAGCCACCTAAGGCCACTGATTTTTATAAACCGAAATCTAGTCGGGAGTGAGTTCGAGTATTGTAAACTTGTAATACATCCACCATCTGCTCCTTCGAACTCCCAAGAAACTCATCTGTTGGTGGGATCGTTGAGCCAACTATAGTCACATACATGATATTGAAAGTTATATCATCGCTAGGCCCAACTTAAAAAATAACTGAATTAAGCACAATTTGAATTGAAACAATGCGTTTGTGAGTCCAAAGTTTGCCAAGCGAGATAACTGATTTTTTTTAAAAAAGCTCGATAACCAAAATAATAATAAAAAAAACTTGAAAGAAAAGCTTGGGTAAAAATATAATTCCTCCGAGAGTAAAGTTTTTTCTTATCATTTCTTGTTGCCTTGTTTGAGAAACTGATGAGACTAGCTGGTGTGCACGCTGTTTTCCCTGTGGTCGTGTGGGGCACGCTACGGCTCTGTGTTAATCTCGCGAATCCGACGCATCAAACATCAGTTGTACACTGCTCTCGTGCCAACGATCCAATCCAATTCCAATTCAATCATTCGAATTTTCGAAATTGATTCATTCGAGTTCAGTGATTGGCATGCAATTCAATTGGAAGTATTATTTCCTTTCATTCGCATTAATTTCTTCAATTTGAACCAATTTCTATTGATACATACAAATTGATATGCATAATTTAATTTGACATTTGAATTATCTTGATTGCGTAATTCATTCACAACCGACTAAAGATTCTGATTTTAAATTTGATTGATCAATTTGAATTTATTTCTTCAATTTTAATGGACGTCATCTCGATAATTTGATTGAATAATTTGATATAAATGTATCTTTGATTTTCTCTCTCTCTTTTTTGTGTTCTGGATTTTCGGTGTATTCGTTCGAAGTATAACGACATTTAAACTAGTATTTCTCTCGCTCTTTCTGTAAGAAGTCATCTTTACGTGAACTTGCTCCAATTATTATTGCACGCTACAAACATAACTCAAGTTTGAATCAATTGGAATATGACTCTTTTTGGGTGAATCCATTCTTTTTTCAACATCTTCATCCTATACTGGTTTCAAATGAAAATGTATTTACATATAACGCGTAAAGCTAAAAAAAACATCTAAAAGTGTTACCTTTAATTATTCGAAATTATTTCGTGTTTCATTCCATTACAAATTGCTGGAATGTGAAAATGTATTAACAGTATAGTTTTTCTCATTTTTTTTTTCGTAAAATAGAATATATAATATAGTTATAATTCTTCTACTCATTCTTTTATAAAGGCGTTAACCCCGATATACGCGTACTTAGTCTCCAGTTTTATAGATATATTTATACAGTCAGTCGTATATTTCACATAATAATACTACTCACACATCGCGTAATGTTTCCATCTGATTGTAATTAATAACAGGAACTACTCTGATTAATGATTGAAAGTAATGCCGTATAGCAACAAGTACAGCTTACAACAGCTTTGTACTCATTAACTAGTTTTTAGTGTTTCCCGAGCGGATGTCAGCCGTACGTGCTAACGATATTGAATACGGTTCGGGCGATGTGGAAACCAAATGATGGAAATAGCGTACACAATGGCTGCTTAGAGGGACAACGCTATACATGCAGTCGCTCGACACAGAACTGAAACAAATGTAGACGAGATTTTTCTTATAAACATCGAGGTTTTATTAGTAAAACCGTTAGCAAGTGTTTGAAGACTTCGCGGAATTCTTGTTACCAAATGTAAATAATTATGAACCAATATCAATGAACTTTGACACAAGAACTGCGCTTGTGTATATATATATATATATATATATATATATATATATATATATATATATATATATATATATATATACATATATCTATATATATACATATATATATATATATATATATATATATATATATATATATATATATATACATATACATATATATATATATATACATATACATATATATATATACATATACATATATATATATATATATATATATATATATATATATATATATATATATATATATATATATACATATACATATATATATATATATATATATATATATATATATATATATATATATATATATATATATATATATATATATATATATATATATATATATATATATATATACCGGTATATATATATATTTATGTCACATACATGTGTGTGTGTAAATAGAAAATCAATCCATTCCTTTTGGCATGGTTTTTTTTTTTGGAGATCTTAGCCAATTTGAGTCATTTTGGATTTCATCCAAAATAATATTCAGATCGAGAAATATTAACTCACGGAAAATCGTTCTCTTTAAATAAAATACTTGTCAGTTCCGTGTTTTTTTCTCTCCTCAGCTCATTTCTGGATTTGCATTGATTTACATCTACATTTTATTTTGATTGCGTCTCATTTGATTTGCCGCGTGCACTATGTCTGATGAGGTTGAGAGAGAGGGAAGTTGATGCAATTAGGGGCGTGTACACAGTCGCTGCATATAGCCATCTCGCTCTAATGTGAGACTTTCGAGCAATGTACACTTGCGTCCACTCAAAGTGGTCGGTCAAGACAAATGGAGGAAATTTATATAGTTCTCTCATAGCATAGATAGATAGATGGATAGAATTCATTTCAATTCTCAGAAATAATTCATATACCGTAGGTTTAATTAATTAAATGTGTAGATATATCGCTTTTATATCATGATATATTTATATATATATATATATATATATATATATATATATATATATATATATATATATATATATATATATATATTTATTTTAATAACATCGAAACTTGATACAAAATCATTGTTCCCCAATTAAGGCTATGGATGAAAGGTAGGATCGTTTGGACCGGGCACCACAAGGGCGATCTTACCACCCCTTTTTGATTCTTCAAAACTAATGAACTTCAACACTAAGATTGCGCTGTCTGTGACCATAATTTTCCGCCGTAGATAAAAGTCTTTCAGTTTCCGAAAGTCCAGAACACATTATGACCGTTTCTGTGATATATATCCGGACATTACCAGCATTGGTATTAAGAGTAAATCAATGTTATCAATTACCTAATTATCTCTTCTAGACCAATTTTTTTTTTCGTATCAAACACTGTTTTACTGTATCTTATTGTTCTCTCTTATATACATTTGTTGTTATTCTGCGTCTAATAGGCAACCTTTATGGAGCAGAGTCCTTATTTTTTAATCAAAAAGAAATTCTATAATATACTTACATTAAATACGCACCTGAACTAGAAAACAGTGTGCATTCCACGCGCAGTAGGGCCTATGAGATGAATTGTGGTTGCGCGTATAGATTGAAAAAAATTGACAAATTACAAATTGAATTATTTTATTTCGTATCAAACTATTTTATGTGACCGCTAGTGTACTAGTGATTTATTCACAAATAATGCTATAGTACAGTTCATACACACCCTGTCATTTTCATATCGTTCGCTATCGATCGAACCAATCTCGGCTTATATTCAATAGACTCGGTGAAAACTGAGAAAATGCAAGCAATTCACATTCAAAAGTGGAACATTCAATGTATACTATCATCTCATTAATCATTTATCCGACACCAATAGATCCTAAGTCACCTCTACTGTGCCTCACCAAACTCAATATAAATCAAGCGAGCTTTGAGAGTATGACTTTTCTTCAACATTGCTTATCATATAAATATGCCTATGCATATCATAAACATTTTGTTCCAAGTGTGATATTCACTACATTTGTATCTTTCTGTTTATTTGTATCTCATATTTTAGCGTAAATTGACGATGCTCAATATTGTACATGCAATCTAATGAGAAAATAAAAATCATTATCATTATATTATATATTGAATGTTATCTGAAAATACCATCTGAAATATATCAATATATGTACAGAAGTTATTTCCTGCCAATACATCAACGATTAGACAACTTGAAACTAGAATATTGCAAGGTGCAGAAATGAAATTTAAGGATGAGAGTATTAAGCGTGAGGAAAATGGAAAAAGTAGAATTACAAAATACGAAGGGCATTGCTAGTATAGATGGATTGAGATACATGATGGGAAGGGAAGAGGCCAAGGTGGTACGGACACATGTGAAGGATGGGTATAGTGAGGCGTGAGTTCGAAAGAGGAACAGTCAGAAACGAGGAAGATCAAGAATAAGATGAGTAGAAGTGATAACGTAGGATGTGGAAAGAAGAGAATCGTGAAAGAGAGTGGATGACAAAGAGGACAGGGAAGTATGGAGGGAGAGAGTGGAGTGAGTGGAACTGTAGAGGAAGTTGAAGATGGTGAGAGGGTGAATTGTGGCTGTCGAGCACAACACATCGCGTGTGATTTGACCGCGATTTTGGTTCATTTGTTGAACCCTCTAACTCGACTATTGTTGGATGTAGGGTGGAATTTTATCATTTATATCAATTATTTCATTCGAGTGTCGATGTAATAATTGAAGAATCTTCCGTGTCTGGTTTAGATATTATTTGCAATTCTGTTAACAAGTGTTTTGTCATATTGATTAATATTAAAAAAAAAAAAAACAATCTGAATCACACATTCACGTAATGATATTGACGATCTTTCTTCTCATATTCCCCATATCTTCAACGCTTCTTAAATCAACTCTAAATCTAATTTAAATTATTTTTATATTCAATTCCAATTTATTTTTCCAATTCATCGTCACCACTTTCATCATCACTATACGGTACTTGAGTTTTTTTACTTCATTCTCATAATTTTATTCACTCATTTTTACATTCAGCAAAATTATAATTACAAATTTATAGTAAGCTGGACCTTCATGGTCATTTATTCAAACATTTCGTTCAAACGATCCTATTTTTCATCCATTGCCTTAATTGGGGAACAATGATTTTGTATCAAGTTTCGATCTTATAAAAAAAAAAAAAAAATATCGTCAAGATGAATGAAAAATATGAATGAAAAAAAATGTTCTTCTATCTTAGGTCTTGGGCCTAACGTTATCTTCTAGTGGTACTAGTACAAGTATCAGTCTTAGTCGTAAGCCGTAGTCACCAATAGATCCTAGTTATCATTACAGTGGCTCATTCAACCCAATGTCAATAAAATGGGTATGAATGTATAGTGGTGCTATACTATTGAGGGTGACAATAGGTATGATTTTTTTTTCAACATTGCTTGCAATATTAAATAATAATTATATCATTTATTATTTCAATAGACGAGCTTTAGCGAGGATTCAATTTGACATACTGAAAAAAATTGGTGTTCATTTTTTTTTTCACGTTTTTTTGTCGGTTCTCCACAGGTCAAACGACTACAGCTATCAATCTCAAACTTTTTTACATCATGGTTCCTCATCTAGCTTAGATCTGTATAGTTTTGTGGCATTATCGGGTGGTAACTTTTATTTTCATGAATTTTAGACATTTCAAAAATACCCTTTAGAATAACACGACGGAAAAAAATTGAACAATTTTTATTTTCAAAAAAATTGAAAGTTTGTGTGAAGTTGAATAACATCTTGATACACATTTCTGGAAATTCTCAGCTTGATCGGGTCAGCCATTTTGAAGAAAAAACATGAAATGTGCTAAATTGGTACCACTCGAAGCCGTTTTTACCCATTTATAACTAAAATGTTACCCAATTGACGAATTTAGGCAAAAGTTTGGCAATGAAGTCGACATACTATTACTAACCGCTCGTCTAACAACGCGTATATAGCATTTTCCTAGTGTATAACAATGTACATTGTTGTAGAAATAGATAAAATAAAAAGAAAATTCATAGATGCTGGCCAACTGACTAACAATAGATGAGTCTGTTATACTTAGCTTGTGTATTCAAGTTCTATTGTAGAAAAGCTAGAAGATTAAAAAGGATTTCAACTCGTTTGAATGCCACATCACCAATCAGGTTCTTTATCTCTCCTGGATTTGCTCTTCCTTTAATTCTCCTTCTTTATAATAATTCTCCTTCCTTTATTTCTCCTATTAAATATCATCTAAAACATATTATCTGGAATATTATCTACTGTGTACGCGGTCTAACGTTGCTCTCGAGTGGTCCCTATAGTGCTAGTGCTGTCTATATTTGTAAGCAGCTACTGTCTACTGTCTACTGTCTACTGTCTACTGTCTACTGTCTACTGTCTTAGTGTGTGGTGGCGAGCTCGCCATGAAGACCGACGAACTGTGAACAACTCGGTAAATATAAATTACACGGGTAGTTGCAGACCTTCCGCAAATAGAACAAATAAACCGCGTGTGCATGTTGGAGTGACTCGGAACTACCGGGCTACATGGTTACCAGATAGGGGGGACTGACGACCGGAATGGTAGAAACTCGTGTTGATTTGATGAGTGTAAATCAAGACTACGATCTCGCTGACTGTTTTTATTAACTTGACAATAATTAAAGGACATCACAACTCTAAAACTACATTTTAATGAATAATTATGATATTTATTTTTCTAATTTTAGAGAAAACTAGAAATCATCGTCTCAATTTTAGAAATGAGAATTTATTCATTTGTACTCAGGGATGCGATATTTCTTCCGAGTCGTGACGTAGACATTGCTCGACTCACTTCGTTTTTCTGTACAGAATTGGTAATCCCCACTGCCTATCTTATGGTCTCTTGAGGACAAAATATTAATTTCAATTTCTGAAATTGAGGTTATAATTACCAGTTTTTTCTAAAATAATGAAAAGAAACATTATTAATTATCAATTATTAATTATAGTAATTATCAATTAAAATGTAGTTTCAGGGTTGTGATGTCCTTTAATGTCGTAATATTTGTTTAAATGCTGATTATCGTTTGGTTGACGACCCCAGCAACAGCTAGATTATTTGGGGATACGAAAGTGCGGGTGATAATGACGTTTACAAAACCCGATGCCTTGTGCTGTTCTCCAGCTCTCGTCCGACTTGACTTTGGTTTCTAAAGCAGTGGCTGTAATGAATTAGCCACGGGGAGCGGCAGTGTTTGTTCCTGCTAATGAGAACGGGAAGTTACATACCGAGACCATTCATTGCATGGCACAAGTTTTGAAGCGGTTTCAAACAAAGAAAACTAAAATTATGAACCTATTTCAACCTATACAAAACCCACAAAATCTTTTTCTTCTAAATCATGACATATTTGATAACAGAAGCCGATTTGAATTCACTCTTATACTCTGAATACAAACCCACGGTTATCTTTTCCCTCTAATAATATAATTCATCAGTAATTGTTCAATCCCATATACACAATTCCCTGGAACAAATGTAGGGCCAACTAACATTTAATGTCAATACTATTTCATCCTTAGCCTTAATTGGGAAACTATATCAAAATTCCGATGTTAATTATAATAAATAACTTCTATCTAAACTTATCATTTATTTATTTGGGTGACAAAAACTGGTCCTTTATACATGCTATCTATATTGTGAAGACAAATACATAGTTATTCTCTCCAATAATAATTGATGTTTATTTGGTTAAACAAACAATAGGCGTGTTTGGAATATACTATATATATATATATATATATATATATATATATATATATATATATATATATATATATATATATATATATATATATATATCTATTATTTAATCATTCATTACCGGCCGGCCGAGGACATTAGGGGGGGGGGGGGGGGTGGAGGGGGGCGGGGGCCCACATCGTATCCCGAACAATAGCCACTCATTTCTCACCCACACACACGCTGACTTGTGGAAAAGACACTACGCTAAACGAATGTTGTAGCCTTTTGATACGGTTATAGAATCGCACGCATATCATACAGAATAGAGATGTTTTTTGGTGTAATTTATTAAGTTAGTTTTGGCGTTTCGAATGTACGGTTAGTGTTGTAATAAGCGCTATTATGGAATAGATTTGGCGAATATCCGTTTTTTGGTGATAGCTTTTCTATATTTGGTTGAGATATCAGAAATATAATACAATATAAACACTATCTTTCTCGTACGCACGGTTCAGTGAACGGTATGCGTTTCTATTATGCTCACGGCTAAACAAATGTCTTTTGAAATAGATACGATTCGATATAAATGGTTCTATGGTTCATCACTTTTTTCGGTAACTATCTGTGTTCTTGCACCAGGCCTATGTTATTTTTTCATGAACATCGAAAAAAGTAAGTCAAAGTCATTGTTATCATTACGACTAATGGTGACGGTGTAGGATCGTTCGGACGGGGACATTGTGATATCAATTATAAGTTATATATATATATATATATATATATATATATATATATATATATATATATATATAAATATAATATATATATATATATATATATATATATATATATACATACATATATATATATATATATATATATATATATATATATATATATATATATATATATATATATATATGTATATAAATATATATATATATATATATATATATATATATATATATATATATATATATGTATATATATACACACACACATATATATATATATATATATATATATATATATATATATATATATATATATATATATATATGTATATATATACACACACACACACATATATATATATATATATATATATATTTATATATATATATATATATATATATATATATATATATTTATATATATATATATTTATATATATCTATATATCTATATTACAATCTTGATATCCCATTCTGCTCTAACAGAAGCTATCACCAAATAAATGATCTAGGGGAATGAGAAATAATATTTCTCGCAAGTTCTTTTTAATGCATTCTAGACGGTCGATCGGAGCCGTAAACAATATCGGAGTGACGTGTATATCGGCCCACGGGGCAGAAGTCAATAGAATCACTCTGTCTTATTCTCTATGTGACTCGTTCAAGAAACCGCCGTGTTGCGATCGAAAGGTTCGAGTGTTTCCCCCGTTAAGCCTCGGGATAAATCTGCCAGGCTGTACGCCGGACGTCGGCCATCGGTCTCGTGACCGCCACCCGCTCGACTAGATCGATCTCGTGCTCGCGACCTGTCGAAACGTCGTCATTCGAATTATTCGCCGACCCCAAACTGATATCCAACCGGCTGACTGGTAAAGCCACGCCTATTTCGAGTCGTCAATTTTGATTTTAAATGTTTAGAAACTCCTTTCAATTTCCTATGTTTCTTGAGGCGCTGACAACCCAGCCGTTGAGAACCATTAAACAAGCACTAACTAACCAACCAGCCCATACTTTCATGTGGAGAAACAACATGGATATAATAGAAATTTAGGACAACGATGGTATGACATTTATTTACAAGAGATTAATAATTTTTTTTTCATTTTTTTTTTATTCCTAAAAAAAAATGTTACAATAAAGTCAGCAAAGTGGCCTTATCAAAGCGTGTGAGGGTAATAAGGCCAATCATTTATTATTTAAAAAGATAAAATAAGCATCAGAACGAAAATATGTCATAATTGACAGATTACCTTTTATTTTTTTTTCAATAATAAAATGAGTTTATTAAAACCTAGTACATTTAAATATACTGAATGTTTATTTTTACCAAATATTAGATCAGTGTGTTCAAAATCTGAGATCTGATAGAAACATGAAATCTATACCGTTTTCCTCGGACGGAATCAAGGAATCATAATATAGCGCCAAAACTTTGAAAAATTTAAACGCATCGAATATACAAGCGAGTGGCCTTAATACCTAAAATCACCTATTTCAGGGCAAATAAATGACAAGGTCTATTCCCACAGAGAGTTTCGAACCTGCCTACAAGCCTAATGGCCTGACGACTCGGCTTAAGTGCCACATCAAATTCGGCGTGACATTCACGCTCAAGAGCAATCTCAACGTCAGTTAGCCGAAGTTACACGAAACACGGCCGAAAACACCCGAACGGATCAAGGCAAACTGTTCCCGAATCACTCTTATAGTTACATGACATTTCAGTTTTTGGTGGAAGTGCCAAGTTTTCTTGAAGTTTTCAAATTTCGTTTTATTTTTGTGGATTCCAGCGAGAAACGATATCCCATCAAGTAAACATTCAAACATCTATAATTATAATTAAATGAGAAATAATTATGATAATATATCAACAAAATTTGTATTTTTAGATGAGCGTAGCGAAGCTTTCCATTTCACACCCTGAAAAAAATGGGCTTCGTTTTTATGTTTTTTTTTTTTTGTAATTATGTACGCGGCATACAGGTCAGAGAAATGAATCAATCAACTTGGAACTTTTTCTGAACGTTGGTGTCATACCAGAATAGGTTGGGATTGTTATTCAGAGGAATCGGTCGGAAGGTTTTTCCGGAAAATAATCGGAAAGTTTGTAAAATCCTCATAAGAATAACCCGGAGGAAAAATACTTGAAAAACAAGAATTTTTCAAAAACTCTCAAATTCTCACAGAATATGAAAAATACTATTATACACCTTTTCAGAGATTTTTAAAACAATCGAATGAGAAATAATGAAGAAAACGCAATAAACGTGTACATTTTATTGAATATTTGGATCAATTGGTTTTGCAAAGTGTTTATGCGACAGGTTGCAGGTTACTATAAATATCAACAAGTTGCAGGTGAGGTTTTTGAACGTTTGAAGTAAGTCAAGGTTTGTAGATGTAAATTGAGCTGACAAGTTATCTTTCATTCTAGATTGCCATACTTCTAAGCTCATCTCACAACGCGCATCCCGCGTTTTCCTAGTATTAAAACATTTACGAACAGTACCGCGTCATACGTCTTTCAGATGATTATTGGTTACTTTACTCTTAGCCAGTTTATACGAACTGATATATAGTGTAATTAAACTCTCATTATCGACGTAGCTAGACATCACCCTTGGTTACTTATGATATTCTAGTACCTAAGAATAATAATTACCTATATATAATATCAATCAGCCTCTATTGATATAATAGGAAAACGCGGGATGTACGTTGTGAGATGAGCTTAGAAGTATGGCAATCTAGAATGAAAAATATTCTGTCAGCTCAATTTACATCTACAAACCTTGACTTACTTCAAACGTTCAAAAACCTCACCTGCAACTTGTTGATATTTATAGTAACCTGCAACCTGTCGCATACACACTTTGCAAAACCAATTGATCCAAATATTCAATAAAATGTACACGTTTATTGCGTTTTCTTCATTATTTCTCATTCGATTGTTGTAAAAATCTCTGAAAAGGTGTATAATAGTATTTTTCATATTCTGTGAAAATTTGAGAGCTTTTGAAAAATTCTTGTTTTTCAAGTATTTTTCCTCCGGGTTATTCTTATGAGGATTTTCCAAACTTTCCGATTATTTTCCGGAGAAACCTTCCGACCGATTCCTCTGAATAACAATCCCAACCTATTCTGGTATGACACCAACGTTCAGAAAAAGTTTCAAGTTGATTGATTCATTTCTCTGACCTGTATGCCGCGTACATAAATACAAAGAAAAAAAAAAAAAAAAAAAAAAAAACATAAAAACGAAGCCCATTTTTTTTCAGGGTGTGAAATGGAAAGCTTCGCTACGCTCATCTAATAATTGGAATATTACATCAAATTAATTTAATTTCATGTCATAATTTTAATATACACTTATAAAGTGATCACACCGTTAAGGGTTTAATATGTGTACCTTGTTTCACCTTCACCTTAAACATCCATTCTCCTTCACCTGAATTTAGGTCCAAACTCGCGTTTACTACCCGCCAAAGTCTTTTCATTAAAATGTTCTACTTTGTTCCTCTCGGGAAAGTTTGCCTCCTCGTCGATTAATCTCCAGTCAGTGTTCTCATGTCGATCAACCCCCTCCCCCCCCACCTCCCCCCCTCCCTTCACCCCTCACGACCTTTCGTGCTCCTACGGTTGCCTGGGTAACGACCTACTAATAGCAGGGCACACATTGTCTTTCGAGTTTCTTCATTTCTAAGAAGACTTTGACACAATATAGCGATATATATATATATACAATATATAGCGCAGTCCTGGTGTTGAAGTTAATTGGTTTTAAATAATTATAATGGGGTGGTAAAATCGCTCTTGTGGTGACCCGTCCAAACGATCCTACCTTTCATCCATAGCCTTGATTGGGGAACAATGATTTTGTATCAAGTTTCGATGTTATTAAAAAAATATATACATATACATATGGTTGCCGAGAACACAAAATATTTTTTGACTGCACGAATTTCTTGCAGTAGTGATACTGTATAGTGCACGTGCGCAAGTGTCAGATAATGAAATGAACATAAATTCATCCAATATAACTGAATCGACCTAATCTGACCAAACTATAGGCCTAGTGTCCCACTAATATTCGTGTATATAGTTTTCTCTACCAAGAAACCATACAAATCAAGATTTTTTTGACACGCAAATTCGTGTCTATAGCCATTTCGTAATAATAATCGAACAATTAATAAGATTATAGATAATAAATGTTGAAAAATTAGTGGATAAGATGAAAAAAGATTCTTAGAAATATTACAAGAATACTGAAATTTGTTTAAATCGACTCCCTGGCGTTATGGTAATCGAACTCGTACGAAGCTATAGCGTTTATCCCGAAGGACAATTGGTCGGTCTGCTATTAGTCGCTGGTCTCGACCTTTCTGCCGGCATTGCTGCACGCTGCCTTATCGACAGCTGGCTTATCGACGCGCGAGGTGTTGACAGGAGCACGCTATAGTTGGAACCTGTGGCGTTTGAGTGTGAGAACAGATGGTTACCACTGAAAAAAAAAATTTAACAAACCGATAAAAAAAGGAAGGAATTTTGTGATTAAAAGAAAACCGCATGAACCCTGAACTGTCATTCAGGAGACCGGGGTACGATTGTCGCCATGGTCGACCATCCTGTTGTTGGCATTGTTCGAGATGCCCCAGATAATGGTGTTCGACCCCCCCCCTGCCTGACATGTTGGAACCGGGAGATCGATATTAATAATTATTAATGAATTCTAGAAATATATGTGTGAATAATAACTTCAACCAGTGTATCATCAGTTATGTCGATAAAGTAGCTTGTCTACATAACTACTTTATCGACTCTGGTATCAGACTTAATTCGGGCGTCAATTAATTAACTCATCATCAGTTCAATTCAGTTGGGTACCTGTCTAGACTCGGACCTCTCACCTTGTCCTTGGGTAATCTCCATCAGCGTCTCACTTTATCATGATTATCGAGCTTGGCGTGTAATAATGCAGTAAGAGCTACCATTTCGGGGAATTGGTTAAAGCTCAAATGAGATATGGTTAGGATTATTTGGGTCAGGTTTTGATCGTTTCCTCGAATAGGCATATCCTCTTTCCAAGTAAACACGCCAAGCC